>JBBPLL010000869.1:0-11064 GCA_038089755.1 Leccinellum rugosiceps | reverse complement strand
AGTTGAACAACTGTATTGAGCAAAAGAAGCCAGGAGGACACCAATGCATAAAATCATAGTCTTTCATTCTAACCCCTTGTTCTTCTGGTATGGTATAGATATATATATAGAACATGTGGGAATGTACTTTTGAAGCTCTTATGTTGAATGTGTGAGAAATGGGAACATGTTTTGTGTTTTTTCACCTTATTTTCATTTACACCTAATAGAATGATACAGAAGCTTATTCAAGTGGTCAGAATAGTTTCTCATCACAAATACACTATGTCTAGCCACTCAGACAATATGTGAGACAAGGGGAATGAAGGGGAATGAAGGGGAAAACATTTATTGGAGGAAATTCCCAAAATAGAAATGTAGTAGGAGTAGTGGTTGCATTTGGTGCGCTTCTGGCTTATGTAATCACTTCAGCATGATTCTGTGCCTAGGCACACATGGAAGGATGCCCCTGTCAAGAAAGGGGCTACATCCAAAGCTGCGAAAATTTGTTCCCAAAAAGGAAACTCATTATTCCTTTTCGGTGTCAGCAGAAAAGTTGTAGCCCCTATCTTTCTGATTCCAATGGTGCAACAATCTAATCAATCTGATCTAATCTGGCTGAGATATGATCAAAATGGTTGTGAAAAGCTGATGATATAAAGCATTTGATTGGTCAATATTGGCCAATAGGAATTGTGGCCATTTGGTAGTGCCTAGTAACACAGGGGAATGCCCCTGTCAAGATAAGGGGCTGCATTCCAGAGCTGCGAAATTTTTTTCCCAAAAAGGAAACTCATTATTCCTTTTTGGTCACACTAGAAAAGTCGTAGCCCCTGTCTTTCTGATTCCAATGGTGCAACAATCTAATCAATCTGATCTGATCTGGCTGAGATATGATCAAAATGGTCGCAAAAAGCTGGTGATACAAAGCATCTGATTGGTTGAAAAAATGACTATGCAAACTGGCAACCACTTTTATGTAATTGTGTAATCATTCTTGAAGTGGTTAGCCCCTGTTTTCTTCACCCAATTGATTTCAAAGTCAGATATTATTATTTCAAAGTCAGAGGATTTAAATGTCACAGATAGGGGCTATCTCTGATTTGAGTTATACTGTTGCCATGAAGTTCATCAATGGACCCTCTGGTAGTTGCCAAGATACTTTGGTCAAAAACTACAATATGGGCTGCTCGCGCAACCTGCTCAGCCCTGGCTGAAGTGTTGCAAGGGCTTGAGTAGCAAAACACATTGCCTATTCCATCTCCGAGAGGGTCAGTGGCGATTCCTTGTGGCTGTACAGGTTGACATCCAGGTATGGCTTCCAACCTTCCATCATATACTAGAACTGTATGACCTCGGACGCAACGCACTCTGGGTATGTCCATCCGCGAGTGTTCCAGATACTTTTCCACAAAAGGCCCTTTCTTTGTGATTTGGAGCGAACGCTGAGAAGACGGACAGCCGCGAGCGCTGTGCGACGATGCCACTGAAACGTGGCAACAGTTGGCTCTTGCTGAACTCCCCTGTTACTCTTGTTGACGCAGCATGTGTCGCTCCACCCCCGCTGGAAGCATCTAGGCTGCCAGGGAGTGCATAGGTCAGGGTATTCTGGACCATTTGAAACAGCAGCTCGGGTGGCTGCCACCTGTGTGAGAACGTCATGTGTTCATAGAACTTCTCCACCTCCCCTCAGATGCGCGCAGGGTCAAGCCAATCGCGGATAGCTGCGGAAGACCACAACTGATTGAACACGGAGCACTCCTCAAAAGCTGCCTGTTGTGCTGTCTTATCATAGAGACGACCAGTGGTGGCGTCAATGAGGGCGTGGGGAATGACGGGTTGTTAGTTCAACAGCTTTTCGGACCAGTGGAGTTGCATTGAGGTAACAACACCACGCGTCTATTGCCATAAAATCGGCTAGTCTGCACAACATGAACGGGAGCAACTTACCCCGAGCTTGTGGGTCAAGCGGCTTCTCCATCCTTGGCAGCATCATCCTAGATGTGCCGAATGCCCCCTTGTAATGCCCCAGGCTGTGTAACACCGCATGTTTCCGCCTGTACCCCTCGTAGTTCGACGCGTCACGCTCAGCGATCTGGCTGTGCAGTCAGCGCCACTGTGCTGTTTGGGTCAATTTATACCTGAAGAGCCTGCTGCAAGGGACAAGGAGTTGGGGGCTGTTGGCTGCAAGGGTGGCCCGCCAGAGTGACTGAGACAGGCGGCTGCCTGAAAGCTAGGGGGGAGGGGAGCATCAGCAAACATATAAATCTTCTGAATAATCTTATTAACACTTACCCATTTTATTTCAGAATTATATCTGAAAACAGAGAAATAAGACCTTCAAGAAGCTTAAGATCATTTCAGATGAGGAGTGTGCAAAAAAATAAGATGGTTAGATGTTTCAGATAATTTCAGATTCCTAAGTGTCCAAGACAATTGCTATACAATATATTTCATACTGTTTCAGATGGTTTCAGACAGTTTCAGAATATCAGACATTTAGACATCTGCATAAGTCAATGAATTAGATCTGTAAGAACTACAAGACCAATCAAGATCAGCAGATCATATGATAATGATAAATTAAGATTTTTCAGAGCTTCTCAGACAAATAAACCATGGGATATCTGCATTATTGGATAAATAAGATCTTTCAGACCATTTCAGAACACTATATCCTAAGATGATCATATATTCTGATACATAGAGCTTCTCAGACAAATAAACCATGGGATATCTGCATTATTGGATAAATAAGATCTTTCAGACCATTTCAGAACACTATATCCTAAGGTGATCATATATTCTGACACATCATAGCTTCTCATAGGGTCAGACAATCAATGCACTGGATGAATCTCTAAGGTGGTTTGGTAAGATATTTCATTTGATTGGGATGTAGATCAATTAGAAATTCACATTATTTAGATCAATAGTGAATTTGACATGTATATGAAGATTCAAATAAGCCATTCAAGATTCCTTCAGATGGGTTGAGTTTAAGAAAATTGGAAATTTAAATCAATGAGAGTGTTTCAGAGAATCATACATTCAAACATCCAAATCATTTTACAGTCAGACTATACAGATATTCCAGTCAGATATAAAATTATAATATTGAGTTAATCAGAGTATTAAGTATTTTAGAATGTCAGAGATTTAAATATATTAAATATATATATATATAAGGTTGTATTTTATATCAGTTCATCAGAGGTTAGATCATTTTAAAGGTTGAAATTTCAGATGCTCACACACTCAGCTATTTGGTGGCACTGTTGCTTTTAGTAATTCATGGTACCCTTTTGGTAAGATGGTTACAATTGTCTTCAGCCAGTGTCTGGAAAATCCATACACAGCTTCAATTGTTCCTGAGCCTGAGCTTATTCTTATAGTTAGTAGTAAGAATACTCTCAAGCAAAACTTTAAGGGTTGTACACTATAAGGAATTCAGTGACAATGTTATTTAGTGATATAGTCACAATTGTCTAAAGCACCCAAAAAAAATGTGCACCCAGCCCAAAAAGATACATGCTCTATGAAAATGTGCATGCAGAATATTTATGCATTCAGGCCCTCATAATACAATGAACATTGTCTTCAAAATAATTGCTCTACTAGAACTTGAATAAATAATACCATTACTAGTACTAGTAGTGTAGTGTAAAGGGCCCTGCTAGTGAGGCAGTTACTAGGTACCACATGTGCCGGTGGAAACTAGCAGTGGCCCAGAAAGCAAATCATGTGAACATCTTGCTTTTTGAATGAACAAGTTAGATAGCTTCTGCTTTTGTGAGACCTGGTGGTGACAATGATGCTGCCAGTGAGAGCCTCAGGCTGCCATGCCAGGGTAACATTCAGTTCCTTCAATAGACTGGAGCTGTGAACTCCCTGCACATAAGAGAAAGTACTCTTGCTTGGCATTATCTCTGAATTCCTTACTAGCTTGAGTATACAATACTCTATGCTTGAGAGTACCCTCGCTTACAAAACATAACAAATTTCTTGCTACTATAGTACAACTTTCTGCACATAAGAGTACTCTTGCTTAACATTGTCACTGAATTCCTTACTACTAGCCTGAGTATACATGTGACCCTATGTGCTTGAGAGTACCCTCACTTACAAAACAAGCCAAATTCCTTGCTAGTACAACTCTTTGCCACTGTGCATAAGAGTATACTTGCTTATAATATTAAACTCAGGCTTGAGAAGAATTGGAGCTTGGTATCATGTTTCTAGATTTCAACTGCAAAAAAGTGGATGTGCATTTTTTGGAGAAGATCAACACAATTTTTCAGGACACCATGATAGCATACAAAACAAATAACATAACTTGGTACATAGTGTCCAACTTGAATAGCATGACAAATGGTATCATGTATGTGTGCCAGTAGTCCAATGATATGGAAATAAGTCGTAGATGTAGTATATCATAAAGATATTAATGAGAGAAAGTGGAAGATCTGCAAGATAGATATCACTACTTTACAGTAATACAACTGCCTAATACTACAAGTGAAGCCCAATGCGAGATGAAGCAAATGAGTCCATTGCCAGTGGCAATGATACTCCATGTCACCCAGCTTACCTGCCAGTAATTATACTATATTCTTGAAACTTTTTACCCAGAGAATGCCTGGCTTTGTGGACAAGGCAGGCATTAAGTGACGGAGGGTAGTAGATGAAACAACTTGAAGGAAGCCATGGTTGTGTCCAGTCATTCAATCTGGGCATGCTACAATCAGATGAAAGAGTTACCATATGCAAGGGGAAGCAAATGTGAACATCTTAAAGCCTTTTTGAATGAATGACTGGAGATGACAATGCCAAGACAATCTTGGCTGTAAGATCCTCGATACCAGGAGGCCCATCAATAAACTGACCTTTCCCTAGTACTTTCACAGCTCCACTGGCAGTAGTACTAGAAATCTCTAGACTGCCTAGACTCTCCAGAGTCTGACACATCCATGATATATTTGTTCCAGATGTATGACAGACTACTCCTAAGACATGACAGATATTGCCTCCTAACCTAGAGTAACTATTGATATACCTCCTAACACTGATATTTCTAACCCAGACCAACATTGATTTGCCTCCTGACCAGGACTAACCAATTTTTACCTCCTAATCCAGACTAATAAAATATTCCCATGATTGACATCCATGATCACCCATTTTTTCAAAATTTCCCACCACTAATTGCTCAGTTGCATCTAACTCTGGCTTTGCCAATATTCCTAACTACTGGCAAGACTAACATTGTTTTACCTCCTGACCTGGACTAACAAATATCTGCCCCCTAACCCAGACTAACAAAATATTTCCATAATTGACTTCCATGATTCCTGATTTTTCCTGATTTTTCCCATTGCTTTTTGACTTTACAGTGGTCAATCTATGTTTTATCAACATATAAGTTGGAATTGATTATATCTCAGCTGCCTATAGTGATCAGAATTGTGCAATCACTGGCTCAGATGAAGCCAACATTTCATGCTACATATTGGTTAGTGGTATCAAACTGCAGATCTGCCAGGTTTTGATGTGATGGCTACATATTCATAATAACAATTTCTTCAAAAATGACATTTGGCACAAAATCAAGTCATGCCTGGTTATGTCTGGTTAGTGTGCCTTCAAGTCATGCTTAGGCGGTGTCTGGAAGTTAGGATTCCTGCTTTGTTATGCCTGGTTAGTGTGTCTGGACAAGCTTGGTTAGTGTCTGGTTAGGGGTCATATCTTATTATGTATGTCTGGTTAGTGTACCTAGTCATACTTGGTTAGTATCTGGTTAGGATTTTGCTTTGTTAGTTTTGGTTAGTATGCCTGGTCATGATTGGTTAGTATCTGATTAGGATTCCTGCTTTGATATCATGTCTGGTTAGTGTGCTTGGTCATGCATGGTTAGTGTCTGGTTAGTGTGCCTGGTGATGTGTAGCAAAAATGTAGCAATGTGTCAAGCAATGTAGCAGAAAGACTTAGCAGAATTTGTGTTGTGTGCTTACAAATTATAAAATTTCAAAGTCAGCAGCCACCAGGTATTTAAAGCCAGCACTCTTTAATTTTAATTCCCACACACACTCTTCCCTCAACCACTACTATCTCTCTTCAACACCACAACACTTCCATTTCATTACACTTCCTCATCCACTATGGGATATTGTTGCCAGTGTGTGTTGTTTATTTTGTCATTCATTTACAATTTGTAAGTGCATCACTGCTTTTCTTTATTCAGTTACTGACTTAGCTTATCTTTTCTTTATAGACTCTGCAATATTGTTAATTTAATATTAACTTTTTTTTCTTTCCTATGTGGTGTTTGTGCTTTTGTACCTTGTAATCATTGTTACAAGTATGTTGATCTTGATACTAACTTTTCTTTTCTTTTCTTTGTAGACCAGTATATATTGACAGTCCAGTAGATTAGTAGTCCATATGTTGTGTTTAGTGACACAGCTGCCTAATCAGTTGGAGGAATGGAGAGCATAAAGCTCCAGATTTGGAGCTTGGATTTAATGGAGGTGACAAAGAGAAATGTGACCATTTTCAAGGCAGGCCTTACCCCCCACTGGCAATGAGTTTTGCACTTGGTACAAGGAGCGGCTGGTTCAAATAGGTGTCATGCACAGTGGCTCAGTGAAGGAAAAGGTCAAGCAGACAAAAAGTCTTTTGGGCTTATGAGAAGTAGATATGGTTATCAGAAACTATAACTTGTAAATCTCCAAAGTTTTTTCCATGGGCTGGCAAGATTCTCAATCATTACTTAGGTCTTCCTCTCTTAAGCTGCTTTCCATTCTCTTAAGGACCATATTAGTAGTGCACCTTGATGTAGAGGAGCAGAAGCAAAACCACCTCCACAAGGCAGAGGCAGAAGCAGGTCTGAGTCACCGTTGACATCTGCACAATAGATGATCCATATGCTTCATACAGCATACACCTCCTGACAGAATTGAACCTCCCAGACAACTATTAATATGCAGATCAATTCAACCAAGCCACATCTCAAGCTCATGTTCCACTGGTATCTAACATCTCTCCTTTCCAATATGGAGAAATATACAAAGTCAAATATGAGGACCATAAATTATTCTGGTCTGACAATTTCAACAGCCACAGTTGACTCTAAGTCACATCTGGCTAAGAGGATATGGCCTCCAATTATGGCTTTGATTCTTACACTCACTCTCCGAGTTAGAACATGTTCCAGAACACAGATAAGGAAGGTCTGGTTGCCAAAGAGGCCTTGGCAGCCTGAGATGAGATCACAGGGCATGAGACCACTGAGGTCATCAAGGAGACATTGGCCTGTCAATGCTGGGCTTTGTTGTACTGGCTCATGACATGGTGGATGCCCTCTCCTTTCCTCAAATGGTTTAGTTGAATGAAGTGCCAAGATATTCAGCAAGCATAGAGGGAGAAACTTGCTCTCAACTTTATCATCCTATTTCCACTACATTGTTGGACCATACATACATGATATTGTTGCCATGCTATCATTGGACACTTTATATGAGTCTGTTTACTTAATGTGATTTGAATGATGATTTGAATGTCTTTGAAAAATACTGTCTGACAAATTGTGTGATCACCTCCAAAAAATATGCACCCAGCCTGAAAAGGTGCATGCAGAATATCTGTGCATTCAGGCCCTCATATTGTATAGTCATGGTACTTGCCCTTATCTCAAATTGCCCACTATATATTTAAGGATTTATCTGTAGTATACTTGATTATAGCCTTCTGTGCTGTATTGTTCCTCTAACACCCTCTAGAGTAATATGCACTTGAACAATAAACAGGGCCTAAGTCAACTTGTTCAGGCTAAGCTTCCAGTGTATACTGGTACTACTCTGTTCTTTCTCGAAGTAAATTTCTCTGACACAATTCTGATTATGTCCCTGCTAGCTAGAATGACTGTGAACTGTGAAGTATGTTCATTGAAGGTCAAATCAAGTAGTACATCTTTGCTAAATAGGACCCCTGGCAACATTAAAACACCAACAAGAAGTTGTTCTATTGTACACAGCATAGTCTAAAAGACATTTTTGTAAGCATGATAATCAGAGAACCTATTAACATAGTAGGCATGAAAAGCTGTCAAAGAATCAGAAGGGGTAAGATCAGCAGGAATGGGATCATCTCCATATACTAGTATAAGATGAGCAGAACGCATAATGCTATCAAGATGAATAACTGAAATAACATGGCTATCATCTTCATCAATCTCTGGCTCTACAATCCACATTCCAGTATTTGGATCAGGCTCATCGCTAATGGATGAAAACCAGCACACAAGAGCACATGGATACTCTGTGTTTCTAAAAGAAAAAGAAAAGAAAAGAATAACTTGAACCACATAAAGACCACAAAATCCTGGTTGAGTAGAATCTTTTTCTGCAAAGACACAGTCATATCTTGCATCTCCATGATGCCATATTGGAGTGGCTCTAATAACTTGACGTTGCATTCCTCCTGTTCCACAAATATCACTTGGAGCTGAAAAGACTGCAAATGCAGAAGAGTAGGTGTAAACATCACCACGAAAATCTGGACAGCTGGACAGATCAACTTCAGCTCCAGAGATTAATGCATTGGGATTTCGTTGATCATATAGAAATCATGCAACCAGCTCAGAGAGTGATGTAATTCCTGTTTCTTGAGAAATCTCTGGCAGACTTCGTTTGTGGCGTGGTGCTAAGATTAAAATAAATATCTCAAAATTACATATTGTATTGAATAAATCATACTTGGTGTTGATAATTTCACAATAGCTTGAGGTCCTGCTTCACATTCATCAACCTCTTGGAGCATATCATCATCTATCCACTGCTCTTGTTCATCCCTACTTCTCTCCACTGAAGGTGACCGTCAAACCAATACTGGCTCAGGTACCTCAACAAGACAAACTATAAAGGGGGGACTATTGTGGCGGGAAACCAACCAGAACAGACTGAGCTGTTCGGTTGTGTGCATTCATCTTATATACTACGAGTACATGCACACAGACCATGCTGTGTCTGACGATAAGCTATCTACTACTACTATATATGGTTATAGTGTTCTCACGATTGTGGGAGTATTCCCATACATGAGGAGTACACATGTAGGGCTATGTAATGATGTCATAGATAAGAGATAACAAGGTCTCATGACGTGAGTGATCACGTGATGAGTCATGTGATGAAAGTAAAGCGCGTATAGATCACGTGACTCAGAGAAAACAAAGTTATAGATAAAAGTGAAGTGACATCGGTGAAATAGGTTAGAGGGTCTAACGAGGAACGTAACATTACCCCCCAACTAGGCTTGAGATTCCAGATCAAGCGGTGGCAAAGGCAGAGAAGGAGGAGGTGTACAACGGCTGTTGGTAAAATTCACCACGGGAGTACAAAAGAGCGAGTCAAAGAGCTCGTGAGCCATCTTCAATCGCCGAGGGGCGGAGGGGTGAGAGCGATGAAAATCTTCAACGGCAAGTAAAGCCGACTTCCTCAGATTAGAAGCAGATTCCCAAGTACGATCGGATTTGTCATATCCCTTCCAATGTACGAGATATTGGAAACCACGGCCTACAGGGTGGGAATCCACAATATAATCGACCTCAAATTCTTCCGATCCCTCATCAGAAACGGAGACAGGGCCGGGACGAATGATGGGTTGGCCTTCAAGGGGCTCGATATAAGGTTTCACACGAGATACGTTCACGGTAGATCTCGCATGATTTGATTTTGGTAATAATAATTTAACCGAGTTGGTGAAGACTTCAAGGACTTGGAAGGGTCCGATCCATCGTTCAGTCAATTTGGAGGAAGGCCGATCGGCGAGTTCCAGGTGCAAGGTTGATAGAAGAACAAGGTCGCCAGGATGGTAATCCGGGGCTTTTACACGGTGTTTGTTAGCTTGCTGATGCATCCGTTCACGTGTTTTTTCAAGGTTATTTTTAGCCGATTGTAGATTGGCCTTCATGTCATCGGCCATTTGTTTAGCAGCCGGGGATTTAACGAGGGTGGGTTCGAAACCAAGACGAGGCTTAAAGGTTTTCGTGAGTTGGAAAGGGGTAAATCCCGTGGATGAGGATTGCGTGTTATTAAAGTTAAACTGGGCGAGGGCTAACCATTCGACCCATTTGTCTTGTTTTTCAGCGATGAATAAACGCAGGTACTGATTCAATTCCCTGTTTACGCGTTCCGTTTGACTATCCGTTTGTGGGTGGTAGGCGGTAGACATCTTTTTCTCGATTTTTAATAATTTAAGGAGGTCTGTCATGGTTTGACTAGCAAATTGAGGACCCCTATCAGAGACGATAGAATCTGGAAGTCCAGGATGCTTCCATACATAATCTCGATACAATTCAGCAGTTCCTTTAGCCGTAATTGTTTTGGTTGTAGGAGCGAAAGAGACTTCTTTGGAAAATCTGTCAACAACCACCAGGATGCTATCAAATCCATGTGATTCTGGTAAACCTGTGATGAAGTCCGCAGAGACCGATTTCCAAGGACCTTCCGGTACTTCCAATGGTTGTAATAAACCGGCCGGTGGTTGGTTCGTGGGTTTCATCCGAGCGCACCTGTCGCAAGCTTTACAATATGTTTGGACGTCCGATTTGGCTCCAGGCCATGAGTAATATCGTTCAATGAATTCCAACATCTTTTCGGCGCCTTTGTGACCAAAGATTGGGTGGTCGTGGAATGTGGTTATTATTTCACGTCGGAATTCTATCGGTACCCATATACGATCTCGGTACATCCATAATCCTTCACGGAGGATCGTCCCGTCTGGATTTGTGCAACCAGAATGCTTTATGCGAATTCGTTCAAAGAGATCTATCTCTTCGATCGATTGGATTCTATTTTCCGGTATCATGATGCTATTTTTGTTATCGTTTTCGACACCGATTATGTGGTCTTCTCGTCTAGAGAGTGCATCGGCTTTGCCCATAGATGTCCCGGGTTTGTTTATTAACCGGTAATCGAAACGGGATAAATATTGTGCCCATCGTGCCTGTCTCCTGTTTAAGTTCTGTGACGTCATGAAATACTGGAGGTTTTTATGATCCGTCCAGATATCAAAAGTATGTCGAGC
>JBBPLL010000868.1:0-11100 GCA_038089755.1 Leccinellum rugosiceps | reverse complement strand
CCGCATTCTGTCGTTCCAGGCTCCAACCCGAGTTGACAGGCCTCGGTTCTTCTCTTCGAAGGTTCGAATTTCGAAGCTGTACGATCCGATCCAGTAGTATTACATTCTACCGCATCAAACCGCACACGGACAGTATGCAGAGCTGTACTGTTGATCGGATTCCATTGCGTCTCCCTTCCATTCCCTGGATGCGGGGCCTGGATACGGCAGTCAGGGGGTAATTAGTAACTTGGGTAGGATCCATATATCATTTGATCACCATCGTGCATTGCAACGCATATACTGTATTAGTTGCGAATTAGAAACCAGTGGTAGTGGTGTGGGATCTCGTCCGTGGATATAGGACGTATATACAGAAAGAAACCGAAACCATTACAAAAATAAAAGATAAAAAGAGATAATGATGCGCATGTACAAGTGTTCAGACGCACGAAGTTCTATGAAGGTCGTGTTGAGCTTCAAGCTTCAACGGTACTCGGCTCCACAGTCGCCTATCGTACTGATCATGCGGCGGCCGTTGGATTGTTCCAGCACTGTCTCGATCGCGTGCCTGTCCTCGTCTGACAAGGTGAATCCGAATGCCTGTTGATTTTCTTCCGAATGCTCTGAGACACCTAGCCGTGCACCTGTCATCACACAGGGGAGTGAATAAGGGATGTAACAAAAAGAAGGGGGAAAGGGGGTGGAGGAAGGGGTAGGGTCCATCCGGCAAGCAGATAAGTCGCCGTTCGAGGAAGATCGATGATGGGATGAATGTGTTTCTTACCTATGATCACTGCACCCACGAACGGATGATCAAGGACCCAGCGTGTGGCGACGTTGGCGATGCTCGCTCCACCGTGACGATCTCCCACATCGCGGAGCACAGCCAACAGGGTCTGGAAGAGGGTCCAATTTCCCCACGCCTTGAGGATGACATCAAGATACTAGTGGACGAAGAAATTCGAGAACCACGAGAGGGTGCGTGTGCCAGGGGCAGGATGCAAAAAAAGAAATGAAGGAAAGTAAACGAGTTGAGTAAACGAAAATACCGACAGACGAGTCAGATCGCGACAGGATCTTACTTACCTTTCGCTGGGACGGCGTTAGGTTGCCGGCGTAGAGATCAGGTTCCGATTGATTGAGCCACTTGTCTGCCAAGAACCCTCCGCACTGCAACGGAATGAGGTGGGCAACACAGCGCGGTCGGGATCACATCGGACACTCACGAGCGTGCCGTATGTCAGGAGTTTCACATTATGCTGCATGCAAACATCTGCCATACCGTGCAAGGGTCTCGTGTCAATCAAGGAAAACTACGCGAGAATGATGATGAGCGTTGGGGCTCATCAGTGATTTCAGGACGAGAACGTTACCTGGACCTGGTTGGAAACAATGAATCCGGGACCAAGCTGTGTACAGATCTCATCTGTACGTATTGCGTCAAAGTTACATAACCCTACAGCGGAGATCAGGCCTTCGTGTTGGAGATCCTGAAGTACTTGAAGAGCTGTCAGATAGCCTTTATCAGAGTAGTCTTGCCAATGAAACTGGATACGTGATGGGTGGGAAATGAATCAACCCCGGAAGAAAAGTGAGGAACGAGGGCGTACCTGGAGCAGGTCGACAGTGTCGGTACGCATGCGTTTGGTACGCTCTCGTACTGCCGATTCCACGGCCTCGCGTGTCGGCTCAGTGGGTCTGAAAACACACCACTTGGTGGCACCGATGACGGGCGTGCTTGACGGTAGCGACTGTCGGAACTGCCCCTGGAAAGTCGTTTAGGCTACATGCACTCCGAGCCATGTGAGATGGAATACCCACAAAAAGAATTTCCGCACTTCCGTAGTGATCGGCTGGGAATGGATAAAATGAGAGGCAAAGAAAGGCAGTAGAGCTTCGCCCAAAACCTTACCCTTAAGGGGTCGGGTGACGGCAAACGATTAGACGAAAAGGGTCACGGTTGTGAGAAGACTGAGTGTATGGGAGAATCGGGATTCAACCTCACCATGTCTGGGAGTTGTAATTAGTAGGGATCGGAAGCCGCGCCCGGATAAGACCCTGAAAGGAATGCGTACCGAATGCGTTATAACCAAGCTCGGCATGCCGGAGCATCCCCTGACGGATTCGAGAGGCGGGCGCGCTTCCCCATGCGTTACTGGAGAGCTGCCAAAGACCAACCCATACTCGCGGAACGACAAACGGGCCGAGAACAAAGGTTTCCCGTGACGACCTCAGCGACCGTGACATGACGAACAGTACAACAGAACGGAGAATACAAAGCAGGAGACAAGAAAATATGCAAGCCCATGGAGGCCCTTTTAATGGGTTTTGATCAAACTCCGTCCAAAACTCTTGTGCGATGAGGCGCTTCTTGTCTTGAACTGCATGTTGTTCCGACTCGGAGACTGGATTGCTCAAGGCTCAGCTTAAATAAAGACGTACCTTAGTTCGTAGGTATCCAGGGCGAGATATTTCAAGCTACACCGCTTACCTGAATTCGGTGACTACATTCAGAACCGTACGACAAGGCCATGTGTAAATACGGCTTGTATCGAAATTTCCTGCCGGTTTGTTAGGCTCACTCACTTCGAAAATAGTTTTTTAATTCGACTTCAGTTCTAGATCCAGACGGGAACTTGAAGAAGCCGTTCAGAGGGCGTCAAACCAGATAGTATCCGAAGACCCAGCACTGCAACCTTGGTCTGTTAAATAAATCAGGCTCCGAGTTGGCGTGGACCCTCTTATAGCCCCTCCTCGAAAGGACTCCGAGCTCCACA
The DNA here is from genome assembly GCA_038089755.1 of Leccinellum rugosiceps. Lineage (NCBI taxonomy): Eukaryota > Fungi > Basidiomycota > Agaricomycetes > Boletales > Boletaceae > Leccinellum > Leccinellum rugosiceps. The sequence goes on along the minus strand of JBBPLL010000868.1, from coordinate 8,341 downwards.
GGCCCTCCTCTTTGAATATGCCCGCACCCGAGACTCTGGCTGCCCTCCCCCAAGATGCAAACAGCAAGACGTTGGGCCACGTGTACGTCCCTCCTCTGTGATGCTATGTCCCCTCGAGCTGAATATCCACTCGGCGCTTCTTCAGTAATCTCATGGTAAGTTCCTAGTCTATCCTCATCCTAGCCAGATCACCGCACCTCTGCAGGTCGACACGCTGATTGCCAATGCCACCATCGAGGAGCAAGTATCCCATTGACATCGGAACAATGACACATGGACTCACATATCTTCTTCGACACAAACAGTCTGCGCGCTATCACTCGGAATCTCCTTGCGACGGGCACGCCCAACCTCGCCGCTTCGTTCACGGCGGCAGCTCGCGCTCGACTCCGTCAAACCAGCGCAAAGAGAATAGCGACTACCAACGGGTTATTCGCTACGGGGCTAGATGGCATCTATACCGTTCCTACGCATGAGCTCGAAGACGTCCTCGCCCGGGCACGCTCGTTGTACGGCGCTGGGATGGGATTTACCGGTCTTCAGTTGCTCTCATCGGTGGTCAAGGCGACGATCGGGTTGAGATGGGAAAAGGAGGGGTCTATGGCGGACGTCTTGGCGGACATTGATGCGGACATTTGTCAAGCCATTCAGGTGGGGAGCAAGATCGGATATAAGTATGTTTGCTGATCAAGGCTGGCAGAGCTGCAAGGAAGAACTGGAAGGTGGACGCGTCAGCGATATCACTGGAGCACGGGAGACAATAGGTAAACTATGGGCCAGCTTAGAGGAAAGCTCGCAGGACGTCGAGATTTGGCAAGGAGAGTTTCCATTCGAGAGAGCCGCCGACAGCCTCGAGTACTGGAGAGTATGACTCGGTTAAGAATATCAGTATCTATTAGGATCTGAAAAAAAAAGGAAAAAATCGGCAGGACTTTGATGACATCCATTGCATGTTACACGTACAAAGGGGGCACGTTACTACCTGATGTGCAACCTGGAAGGGCCCGCCCCAATCGTCCGATAACAAGATGTTCGTGGGTTCATCGGCGACAATATAAAATGACGGCGAGGGCGTCGACTGGAATATTGTCTAATTGCCGGATACGCAGGCCTCAGGTCCCACGGCCTTGAGAGCTTGATCGAAAAAAGGTTGACGCAGCCAGTGACTTGTCGCGATGCATCGGAGCAATCTTTTGTTCGCCGGCACCACTCGTTTTTTCCGATTCCGCTTAGATCCATATGGTGCTTGAAAAAAAAGGGGAGAAAAAGTCAATTATCTCCTGCCCAGTCGGCGAGCTATTACGCTAAAGCTGTACCCTAGGACGCGGCTACGATCGGAGCGCATGGATCAAAAATTGCAGTGATAGCATGCATCACTGACCTCGGCTACCTGAACTCCTAGACTTTCGCCACTCGGGCTCGCCACGACCAAACTAGACTAGTATGCCCTGCCCTTCAAAGTCCGCTGTCAGCGGTTTGGCGTCCCTACTTACAACGTAGTCACGACATTTAATTATTTAATAATTTAATAATTAATTTTGACGGTCTCATGCCGCGGACCGAATAAGATGAATGACGATGAGCCTGCGAAAGAAGATCCGGACGGGATCAGAGAATAGTCACGAGACATATGTGTATGTATCCCTGGCAAGATCCGACTCTGTGGCTTGACTTCACTTAGTGACCCCGACGGTGATTGACTTGACTTGAACGTTGTCAGCTATCGAGCGTGTCCAGTAGACGGCATGGTGCGCCTGTGAAGATACGTTTGCAGAGCGTCCCTTGAATTCCAGTGCCTCTCCGTAAGTAAAATTTTCATGTCTACGGGATTCCACGGGATTCAGCAGTGTGTTTCCCACATGGGAGTGCCTCGGACGCTTCAAGGATACGGCCATCGTTGCGCAGTCCGTGGACCATCCGAATCATTGTCACGAGCTCGTTCGGCCCTGCGTCGTGCCCATCGCATCTCACTTCAGTTGCTTGATCATGAGGTTCCTCCTGACATCTGCGAATACATATATTATTGTCGCGCATTGGTAAGCCTGTTTAATCAATTGGCTGACCGGTCGGGCCGCTGCCGGAGCTGAATACACCACTCCGGAGGCTATCTACGCCACTTCCGACTGCATACTTGCATGCACATCGTGACTACGCTCGGGCTGTCGTAGAGACTGATCGTCACAGCAGAGTACACCATGAAGCCAGACTGTTGTCCCCGCCAACGGCCGCCGCATTCTTCTGTGTTCATTTTTAACCATTCCTCTCATGCCCCATGAAGTTATTATTATCTACATGACTTGAGCAATGCTCGAGCTGCCAAACTTCACCTCGTCCTTGCGTCCCGCGACATCGCACGGCTTTCCACCACCCTCGCTAGTGCCCGCGGCCCCGTAGCTCCCGGTCATGTCCGCTAGATCGTCGACGCTCGCTCCCACAGTCAATGGCGTACCAGAGGTCATACAGTCTCCTACCAAGGAGGACATCGATCCTTATCTCGTCACCCTGGAGCCCGAAGACAATCCAAAGTGCATGTCCACCCTCAGGCGCTGGGTTGCCGTCGTCGTCATCAGTTCTGCCGCCCTCTGCGTCGCTTGCGCGTCCTCTGTGGTTCGTGTGTTTCACCGGCTGGTCTGGTTCGTTGCCTCACCAGATTCTATTAGGCTTCCTTTTCAGAAACGGGGTCTTCTGAAACATTTCATGTATCGCATGAGGTAGCAATTCTTGCCATCAGTCTCTATGTTTCTGGGCTTGGTGCTGGCCCTCTCCTTATCGGTCCCTTGTCCGAGGTGTATGGTACGTCGACATCCTGTGCTGATGCCCTCAAATTGACTTTGATTTAGGCCGAAGTATACTATACCGGGTCTCATATGTTCTCTTCTTCCTCCTTACTTTTCCGGTAGCCTTTGCTCCAAACATTGGTATGACACGCCCCACGTTTCATCTCGTAACCCTCCTATTGAGCATCGCGTAGCAATGTTTCTTATCTTCAGGCTCATCACTGGATTCTGCGGTTCTGCGTTCCTGAGCGTCGCCGGAGGTAGCGTTAGCGACATGTTTCCCGACGCTACCGTAGCAAAGTGAGTCGCGTAAGGTTTCGTCTGTCCGCCTACACTAATTTGTAGTCCGATGGCTATCTACACTATGTAAGTTTAATGAATCTGATCGGAAAATATGGCTGAGCGGTGAGTCGAGCTCGCCTTTTATCGGTCCCGTGATCGGGCCTTTGCTTTCAGGGTGTGTAACATGCAATGTTTTTTTCGGCGTCTCGCCCCCCATTTGACTTTCGTTCTGACAGATTCATCAATCAAGTAAGTTGGATCCAACGGTGGTGTGCTACTGTTTGAGCTCGGTTCCGACAGAACGTGTTCTGGCGATGGACCTACTGGTTCTTGCTGTGTTGGATCTTTGTCGAAACCGTTTTGCTCTTTCTGGTAAATCTAAATCTGACATGCTTTCCCCGTCCGTCGCGATTTGTTGATGATCGGTTTACGCCTCCAGTTTGTCCCGGAAACATATTCTCCTGTTATATTGAAGAAGAAGGCAGTCAGGTAGTCGTCCAAGTCGTCCAAGTATTCGATTTCCTCAGATATTCTGCAGACTACGCAAGACTACAGGAGATACCAATTATTATGCACCTCTCGACAAGGTGCAAGGCAGTTTGGCAAGTGCTATCATGGTCAGCTGCTGCCGGCCATTCCGTACGTTTCGCAGCAATCTTTCTTCAGATTCGCTCACGATCGCCAACAGAGTTGATATTTTTTGATCGGATGGCCTTGTTATTGGATGCATGGTATGGCAACTTATTTACCCTGATGGATCCTTGGCGTCCGATGAATTCTCCTTCATTCAAGGAATGCGCTGCTTCTAGGCATCCTGTACCTCGCGTTTCAAGCATATCCAGTCATATTTGGAGACGTCCATCACTTCAGTGACGACATGACGGGTCTTGCCTTCCTCGGAATAGGCATCGGCATGGTCTCTGCTCTCCTCACGCAACCGTTTTGGAACAAGTACGTCCTTGTCTTTCCAACGCAGCCCAGATTCTCACGAAGAGCCTCAGACACTTTGCACGAGAATCCGCCAAATATGACAATAAGCCGCCGCCAGAGGTCCGACTCATAATGGGCCAAGTTGGTGCCATCCTCGTTCCCATCGGTACGTCTTTGCTTCTCCTTGATACATCGGTTGGCGTACCCACACCCGTAACCCCCTACCCATAGGCCTCTTCTGGCTCGCGTTCACTACATACGCTCAGGTCCACTGGATTGCGCCCATTATCGCCTCGGTGCCGTTCGGTGCCGGGATTTATTTCGTGTTCACGTCCACGTGGACGTACCTCGTCACCGCATACCGCCCGATCGCGGCCTCGGCAATGGCGAGCAACAGCGCGCTCCGGTCTGCATTCGCCGCCGCGTTCCCGCTCTTTGCAGGCGCCATGTACGAGAAGCTGGGTACGGTTGGCGCAACAGCGTTGCTGGCGGGGTTGACGACAGTGATGGCACCGTTGCCGTGAGTTTTGCGTTTTAATTTCTTCCCTTCCCACTTCCTTGCAAGACATGACGTGCTAACTTTGGTAACCATCCGTAGGTTCGTCTTTCATCGCATCGGCGCGCGGTTACGGATGAGATCCAAGTTTGCCGTGCATTGAAACTGGCTGAGTAGTTGGTGGACGACGCAGTCGTGCCGCTCTGGTTCTCTCTCCAACGTCGTCTCCGCCTTTTTCTAATTCAAAATTGGCCCACGTTGGAGTGCGCCCCAGTTCTCTCAGTTTCATTGCCATGCTTGGTAGAGCACTCGGATGGATCAATACCCGTATACCCTTATCATGCACACGTGATAGATTAATTTAGAACACATGGACCTATTCAATTCATTGTAAAACCTGTGCATATGATCGCAAGTATCATAATGCAGCTCGGAACATCGTGATCGCCAGACGATACATCTAGACTTGTGGCATGGGATTCAGCCAGCGTGATAAATCGATCGTATCTCTTGGTGACGCATGATAATTTGGAGTTACCGTCCGAGTGCCAGGGGTGCTGAAATTGGCCCGGGCCCAACACCTTTCCGCTGGCCCTTGAACGATAAAGACGATCGTGGTGTCCATGAAGACGAGGCAACCTCACGCCATACCTCGACCCGGGTCGCGCGCCATGGAACCGAATGCATTACATGCCAGCTAATATGTGTATACAGCCTGAATCAAAGTACTAAACTTTCTCAGTGATAACGTCTTTCAAGTTTGCTTGTTACATGACTATAGTTTTGATTGTTCAACGTCGATAACTACCATGGATTTATGATCACTTGCAAAACATTAGTAGATTAGTTTCCCTCTCGCACAGTCGAACTTCCCAGCTTGAAGCAACCGACGTATGTCATCGGAGTGTCCAATCCGTTCTACCTTCACTTTCTTACCAAATATCGCGACACATCGATCTCGTGTAGCATCGATCTCGAACTTGGCAACCCACATGGCGACGACATGTAGGGACTCGGACCTGCCATCGATGCGCTCATCGTAGTAGTACCCGATAGACAGACCCCTCGCATACCCCTGGTCCGAGATGTCCCAGAATTCATGTTCTGCGGACCATGACTTTGGAGGACAGTATCCCTTCGGAAAAATCTTTTGCCGTCTAATCGTTATTGACAAGACGGATGACGTATCCCAATGTCAAGTCGACGCAGTACATGTTGGCGAGATACGGATAACTGTCCCCCCGGTTCAGCAATCTCACGTTGACAGACCCGGTTGCGAAGTCCACAACAGAGTTACGTATCACGTCAAATAATGGTTCTTGACTTTCGAATACTCCTTCATGAGAGACGAAGAATGCCGTTCCCATTTTCAATGGGGTTCTAGTTGTCGGGGACAGCAAAGGCTTACACGACGACCGGTCCACAGGTCCTCACATACGAGTGATCACGAAGGACGATCACATGAGTATCTGTAAGGTTGACTGTGATGCGGGGTGCAAACGTAGTAGCATCGATTCTGGACCTCGTTTGATCCTAAAATGTTGGTGAGCGCTGTTCATGACATATATATTAATCCGATAATTACATACAAATGCAATCCTGAATCTGGGGAATTCATAGAATTTGCGAGAGATCGTGTCAAACACCAAGGGCGGGACTGCCCGCGGCAGAAAGACGAACCATGAAGGGTTAAGCGATGACGTTATATGGAAATTGTGCGTCATATGACGATCAAAGTCACCCAAGGCAACTGCGTTGCACGGCGATCCAGAGTCTGCATCCCAGGAAATTTCCAATAGGGTCCTATCGGTCAGAGGCGCAGTACACGGATCCACAAAAAACGAAGACATACAACCGCTTGGTCCTCTTGGTGAGCACCGCCCCATATGCAACCCACCTTCCTTCCCTACACGTCGCCATACTGTTGTACCATGCCTTAATTTCTTTGCCTCTCCCTTCCCACAAAACCATCGGCATCACTCGAATCTCTGCATTGGGATGAGTGTCATTAATACCAACCCCTTGCACGGGATTGTGGGCGGGTTGCATATGATGAGCGATCGATCGCTAATGAGGTAGTCACGGTAGAGAGAAGGGAAACTATGAAACTCGAAAGGGATCTTGATATCAGTACGCGACAGCAGTCGTAGCGGCCGCCACCTCCCCCGGCCCCACGACTGTGCCAATCGTTCCGACCTGACGAGGGCCCGGTTAACAGAACCAATAAGAGGCAACTCGGCGGGCACATGAATGGCGTGGTATTCGCACGCAGAGCTTTCCACATTTCCGGCTCGTAAGGGATAGCACAATACCACTTTGAAACCTAGCGAGGAGGAGGAATATGACCTGGAGTCACCACAATGGACCAACGGAAGATATGCTTACCGTTCTTCATCCTACAACGTCTATAGCTCTCGTGTAGCCAAGAATCTGGCACAGAAGTTCTGTTGGAAAGACGCACTCGGTGATCATGATCGTTAAACTTGCAAAGTGTGACTTGAACGGTGGTCCAGAGTCAATACGAATAGGCTAGCAAGAATATGACTTCAAGAGACTCGATTTGAACTCGTGAAGGAGATGAGACAAAGCGAAAGCAGAATACTGAGGGGAATGATGATAAAGGCGGGACAAACGGCAAGTGACTGTCACCGCCGCTGCTCCCTCTCTTATTCGTCTGAGTCAGTATTTGTCGTGGTGACTGAGGCTCGATGGGTGACGGAGTCTTTGGACACCGCTTCGTGGAAGCGCTAGTGGGTACGCCATGTGGACTGTGTGTCTGGCAACTTATTACAACTTGAAGGATCACGTGCTCCGGATTCCAGGGGACTGAGCTGCAATATAAATGGGAGATAGAACGACGCAGCTGCAAGGTGTTGAAGTGACGTGGTGGCCCAGGCAAGCGAAGAATCGGCACCTGAGCACTAGCTTACTAAGCTTAGCGCGCTCAGCTCTCACGCCTCATTTCCACTCATTCTGACTCCAAGTATTCTCCCCATCCATCCACTGTGTGGAGAGGGCCAGCGAGCTAAGAGACAGCTTGTGTATTGTTTATTTTCTTTGTCATGCAGTCACGGATGGACCGGGATGGTTAAAAGCAAGTTGTGGTGCAGTAAGGCACGAGTGGAGCCACAGTACAGTCAACTCCCCCATAACGCATCCTGGGATAACACATACTCTCTCATAAGCCATAGGTTTTGGATTTCCTGAACTGCTGTTTGTCACTCTATCGTCTCCCAATAATACATACATTTTGAGCTGTCCCGACAGGTATACGTTAGGAGGGAGTCGACTGTACAACTTGAAAGTCTTCGGACAAGCGACGCAAGCGAGAGGCACCGCTTCGGCGCTTCCTCTCTCGCCTCCACCATGTCGCTCATCCGCCTTGCAGCGCTCGTCCGAGCCCGTTTCAGTGCACCCGCCCACCACACCCTGCCTCCATTTCTCATTCCGGCTCCTCGCAGCTCACCCCACCTGGGGTCCGGAGCGTGCGATCCCGACTGCCAGGTACACGCACCTGCGAGGTGTTCCCACCCACTCTCGCAGCTCACCATACCCAGCAACTTGGGCTCCCGTTCCGGGCTGGAGAGCGCTTCGCGCTTTCGCCCACCCCACTCTTAGCCCACTGCCACCCTCTCCCCGTAGCACACGGAGCGATGTTCAAAGAATGACTCGAACGACACCAACAACCAAAATCACCTGAGCTGACTGTAACGATTGTCTTTTCCCTTTGTCTTCCGGCCTTCCGATAATCTTCCGGTAACGTTTACGTTTCACTTGTATCACACTTTCACGTATCACACACGTTGTAGTTAGTATATATACCTGTCGTCTACCATGTACGTCTCTCAGTTTTAGC
>JBBPLL010000867.1:0-11104 GCA_038089755.1 Leccinellum rugosiceps | reverse complement strand
CTCTTGGAATGTCCACCCGCGCGTGTTCCAGATACTCTCCCACAGAGACCCAGGCTCCTGTGTATCTGAGAAAACACCGACAAGATGGACGATTGTCAGCGCCGCACGACAATACCACTGAAACATGGCAACAACAGATTCTTGCTGAACTCCTTTGTCGCTCTGGTTAACACAGCATGTATCGCTCCACGCCCATCGGAAACGGTGAGACTGCACAAGCTTGCAGAAGTTGATAAGCTTGTCAATCGTGGGGGAAGTGGGTAGTTCATAGATCAGGGCATTCTCGATCATTTGGAAAGATGGCTCGGGTGGCTGCCACCTGTGGGAGAACATCACATATTCATAAAACTTTTCCACCTCCCTCGTTATGCGTGCACAGTCGAGCCGATTATGAGTAGTCATGGAAGACCGCAACTGGTTGAATATGGGGAGTTGTTCGAATGTTGCAGCTTGCTGTGTCTTGTCGTAGAGACGACCAGTGGCGGTGTCAATGAGTGCGCGGGGTATGTCATGGATGGTCTTCTCGATGACCTTGTGGATCAGTGGAGTGGTATCGAGATATCCTCTTCGGAGGTCTATTATCAGTATGAAATCAACCTCATGTATTTGCATAATATGAATAATACAAGCTCACCTCGAATTTGTGGATCAGGTGATTTCTCCATGCTCGACATCATCATCTCGAATGCTTCGAATGCTTCCTCGTAGCGCCCCATGCTATGTAATACGGCATGTTTCCTCTTGTATCCTCTGTATGACAGTGGATCGCGGTCAATAACCTGGTTGCCGTATCGTCAATGTCATCAGCATATTGAGAACCCATAACTCTATCCATACCAAGGTAGCTTTGCTTAGTTCATCCTCTAAATACCCTACTCGCGCCTTACAGCATTTGACTATGATGTCGTTGATGTTGTTCGGGTCAAGTGAGAGTGCGCTTGAATAGGATCTGATCGCCGCATCGTGGTTCTGAGCGTCGCTCGCTTCATTGCCCCCATTCTCCAACGTCTTGATATAGCGTTGTCGAAAATCTCGAAACCCTTCAGGAAAGTCTCGGTGTTGTTGTTGTAGGTACTCACCCAATTCCCATTGCGATCGCTCATCCAGACCACTCGTCTCCTGCGATAGCTCGCCCTTTATGTTTTGGAAACATTCAATTGCCTCCGTAACACGATCATCGCTTTCAAGAACCTCACAGATCGCACGGTAAACATGAAATGTTGGAGGCTGGAACTGAATGAAACGAGTCAACAAGTTGTTCTAAATAACCAGATGAAATATACCTTGTTCGCAGCAGCCAATGCCTCACGTGTTGAGTAACGAACGAGTGCCACTCTCGCCCATCCCGTCAGTACACTTTCCGAAGGCGAGGGAGTGAGCAATAATATAGCGGAGTAGGCTGACAATGCCTCGTCATATTTCCTGGTGCTCAATGCCTCATCTCCGATTGTTCGAAGCTCTGGTAAACATTTATCGGTGAATTCTGATGGCAGGATTGAGCTTATTTCCTATGATGTGTTGCAGAAACTGACTTTTGAGCCAGTCGACGATTGGATCGTTTTGCTTCAGATTCTCTGTCATTGCGCTCGCAATCTCAAGGAGGCGCTGTGCAGCATCATGTATGTGACCCTGGGCATACAACATTTCGCACTCGTGCTTCTTCTCATGAGCATGAAGCGCGTCACGTAGCTCTTCGAAGGCTCGTTCGCGATCAGCTATTTTTATGCCATAGGCACAGAAACCGGGTCAGGGGGAGGCGTACGCTGGGAAGATAACAAGCACACCTGAGCTCGCTTGCTGTGTGCCAAGGTCTGCGTGTAGTGACGTGGTCTTCTTGCTTAATTGATCGACTTCGTGTCGGGAGGCAGCAAGCGCGCGGCCGAGTTCCTGAACCGTTTCGCCGAGATGGTTAATTTTGCGATCTAACGGATGCGATTGTCAACGACGTTGGGTTGATGGCGGAAAGAACGTACCCGAACTTTCCTTGAGGGTTCCCTTTTCCTGATTGGACACAGCAAGCTGGTCACGGAGTTGTTGAACAGTTATCTCGAGGTTTGCTACATCGGCCTCTGATGAAAATGAGCGTCACTGCAGGAGAGGCATATTATTAACAAGCGTACTTTGGTGGTCATTCTGCGCTCGTAGCGATTGGACCATGTCTACGAGTTCAATTTTTTCCACCCCCAAGCACCGGATCTTTTTCTCCATGCGCACCTGCAACAAGAAAGAACTGATTGGTAAAGACGTGATCTCGCATCAGTAAGTTACTCACGTTGTCGCGGTAGGGAGAGGGGAGCACGTCACCAAGATTCCGAAGGGTGATCGTCCTGTCTCCAGCGGCCGCAATATCGTGGTTTGGTGAAACGGTCATGGAAAAGATGCTGTGGGAGTGGCCGATGACGGCTCCAATTTGTTGATGCGTCGTGGCGTCCCAGAACGAGAGCGACGAGTTAGCAGAGACTATGATAACCGTGTCATTGCATGCGAGTGCGATAGATGTTGGTTTGTTGTTGCTGTGAATGCGCCATTTCGCGAGCGTCTTCTTGATGGACACGTCGAGACGGTGGATGTTACCGTTCCTGGACAAAGCAAAGAGTTGTTCGCTGTCGGTTGCCCAAGCGAGCGATCTGTTGCATGCCGTGTTGACTGTGATTGGAAAATCTACGAGGAGCTGACCGTCGTTGCTGTCGTAGATCCGAACAGACTCGCGCCTCCACGTAGCAGTCGCGATGAATTGCCCGTCGGGAGAGAACTTGACTGCAGCCAAGAAGTGGTTGTGTTTGAGAGGGCCAAGCAGCTGTTTCCCTGTGAGAAACGACCAGACTCGAACTGTCTTGTCAGTCGATCCGGTCGCAATTCTTGTCCCATCGGCTGATATGTCCACCGCCCACACCTGCTTGTCGTCTGCTACTTGGAAGTACGTCACCTTTTCGTGGCTTGTGGCGTTCCACGTCGTCACTTGACCGTTGTACGTCCCACTCACGACCCACTGGCCGTCTGGCGAGACTGCCAGATCGTAAACACGACTTCCAACGTTCATCAGCTTCCCTGCCTCCTTGCCATCCTCCACTCGCCACCATCGCATCCTCCCTTCCGACCCTCCGCTCACAACGTGTTTCCCGTCAGCGAGAAACACGACCGAACGTATGTCATCATCACCATCGATTTCGATTGGATTCGTTTCATGGGAGGTGGAGATTTTTTCACTCGATTGCTGAGTATCTGTCAGCGAATCTCTTTCGCTGGCTTCCATTGCACCCACCTGCTGACCACTGTCCAAGGGAAGTGAGGTCGTTCTATCCCCCTCTGTAACGAGTCAGCGGTACATCGACGACCTTGCCACAACAACATTGCTCACCCTCCTTCCTTAGGCGTATCTTAGAAAACATGCAGGACAGCGTTCAAGTAGAGTACAAGGTAATACATACCTCGACGTCCAAGTTGCGTCGCCACCGCATGGATACACGTGGACCTACATCTCCCACGCAGTCGCCGCGTGCCCCCAGTGGGCGCTCCACCTTTCCTTACCAACACGTCCCATCGCTTATCATAGCCGTGACATCCTGGTTTTCTCGACGGGGAATCGTGATCAAAGGAGGATGACCTACTTATCAGTCAAGGATTTCGGAGACGATTTCTTTCTAAACTGGTTTCGTCTGTCACTGCACCTCGCTTCGGCTCCGCTATCTTATGGTCCAGAATCGTGCTCTCAATGTATTTAAACAATCAAGGTTCTATTAAGAAGGAGGCTTCTTATCAACGAAGCCATCGTCACGAGGACGATCCCCCTGGCACGAGCCAGCTGGCCCAACGAGCTCCTTTCGCGATATTCGTCTGCACTTCTTCGTTACCATGCGGCACCGTCACGGAACTAGCCGTACGGATCACACAACGAGGTTAGACGAATTTAGGTATAGCGGGACGATTGAATGCTACTGTTTAGGTCGTGCCAATTCAACCTGGCCAAGTTACGATTCTGGCTATAAATACAAGATTTTCCGAGTCTGTGAGTGCGCTTTGCATTGCATTAACCCCTACTCAATGTCTGACTGGTCAATCGCCGCAGCTGCCTTTGTTCTTGGGGGTGACCTGCTTCTGTATGTCAGACGACAAATTCTCGCGAGTCGAAACTCTTATCCGTTGCCTCCTGGACCTCCTGGTTTACCATTTGTCGGAAATGTGATCGGAATTAACACAAGTGCCCCATGGGTAACATACGCTGACTGGGCAAAAACGTACGGTAAGCTACAACGAATTATATGTCACTCCATCTAGTGAAGTCTGCATCCATGCAGGCGACATAGTTCATTCCAGGCTGATGGGAAAGGATATCATCATAATAAATTCTGAGAACATTTCCAAGGACCTGATGGAGAGACGCTCCACTGGGGAATTACTCAGAACGCCCCTTTCTCATTTCCAATGAATTGTTAGTTCTTTTATTATCACCCTCCTTCTAAGCTGAATTCGCTATTTGAGGTATGGAGTTGGTTTTACTTCCGGTATGCAACATTACGGTGACCGATGGCGCTTGCACAAGCGATTCTTTCACCAAACATTTCGGCTCGATGCAGTACCCAGATTCTTTCCTGTTCTACACGACAAGGGGAGCTGTCTTATCCAGCGGTTACTCGATACTCCCGAACAACTCGATGATCATGTATTCGAGTAAGTGCATGGTAGCCATTGTGGATGCGGTGGTATACCTAACCCGACTCCCTGTGAAGATATACGGCTTCTATCATGCTGAAAACTACATACGACTATGAGGTGATATCCTCTAAGGACGAGATGGTCGGCATAATGGCCAATTTTTTGAACATCATTTTACCCTCTGTCCGTCCTGACGTTTCGATCATCCTCAGCACTTTCCCGTTCTGTGAGTCAAGTCATATTTCCTGTTCCTGTTTGGTTACAAGAAGGATTCGTTAACAGTGCTCCACCTCCCGTCGTGGTTTCCCGGCATGTTTTTCAAGAGAGACATGGAGATGGCACGTGCGGCTACTAAGGTGTACCTCGAGCAGCCGTTTGAGTATTCTCTTCGGAAACTAGAAAAGGTAATTTCGAACACCTGCTCCTCCTCAGATTGAATATCAATTTCAGACAATAGGCCAGTGATAGCATCGCACCATCCATGATGCATGATGGTCTGCAGATTCTTGAGCAGAAGGGAACTTTATCCAACGAGTTCTGGATGGAGTCACTCAAGGAGGCAACTGGGACTACATTCGTGGGTACGCTGCTCGGATACTTAGTGAGATCTATCACTCATCCACTCTATCCAAACCGTTAGTATCGGAGACTGTACGCCACCCCAAACCTCCTGCGCAAACCTTCTGTTAACAGTTTAACATAGTCCACCTCAGTTCTGATGACGTTTTTCTTGATGATGATGTTGAACTCTGATGCGCAAGAGAAGGCGCAAGCACAAATTGACGCCGTTGTGGGAACGAGCAGGTTGCCTGGAACAGGTGATCGAGCTTCGTTGCGCTTCGTGGATGCCATTTTTCGGGAGACACTCAGATACAGTCCTATCGCGCCTCTAGGTGAGCAGTCCTACATCTTTAACGGGTTACCCTGTAATGAACTATGCAGCACTTCCACACGTTTCCGTCGAGGACGATGTATACGCTGGATTCCATATCCCAAAGGGTAAAAAAAGATACATCTCTTAGTCGTTGAGCGTCCACTGATACCGCTTCTAGGTGCTTTCCTATTAGCGAACCTGTGGTCAGTGTACAGGCCATTCTTTGCGTGATACATGGATCTTGACAGCATGTTTTTCTAGGTCGATGGCACACGACGAATCTAGATATCCCAATCCTCACGTCTTCATGCCTGAACGATTCCTCAATGAAGACGGGTCCCTCAAGCAAAATGACATTGAACACATTGCGTTTGGATTCGGTCGCCGTATGTGTTTTGGTAGACACTTTGCAGACGCGGCTGTCTGGGGGGTGATCGTTAAAGTGCTAGCGGTGTTCAAGATATTGAAACCGCTTGACGAGAACGGGGCAGAGATCACCATTGAACCAAGATTCTCGAGTGGTCTGGTTATGTGAGTGATGGTCGATACATATATATCTTTTGTCTCGTTTCGATCCGGGCTGAATGAGTCTGCGCAGACATCCTCTTCCGTTCAAGTGCAGGATTGTTCCCAGGTTTCCGAGGATGGACGCCGATAAGTTGGAGGAGTTGATTGCTGCTAGTGTTCCCTAGCGCCTCCTTCCTTCAGGCTTGAACTTAGCTTAAAGTTCTTCATTTGACGAATGCGAATGCGTACGTAGATATGGTCGATGAGAGGGAGATATGTTATACTAGTACCTTATCATGTTCTATCGAATGCACGTTTTGGTAAGCTGGTGGTCCTTTTGATGCTGCCTAGCTCGACGCGATGGCACGATGATGATCATAGAGCCAGCTCCATGTCGCTTCATCGAATCTTACGGCCGGAATGGCGAAGAGCGGACCCTGCATTGTGGCGTGCGTCGACACGGTGGCAGCGTAAAAGTGCACGCGAACGCCCGAAAGCCATTCGTGCACTCCGAAATGGCTCCCTCGTGTCGCCGTAACTGCCCCTGTGAGTCTGGCCAATTTCCTCAATAGGGCTTGAGATTGGCAGCTGGAACCCCTAAATGGCCTCGGATGGGTAGCGGTCGGGATAGGCCCCTGACGAGAACTCTCGCAGGCTCGAAACTGCTCCCTTACCTGGCCCTTCAAGTTCGTACTATACATCACATGCCCGATCGTCCCGAAGGCATGACCGCACGAGGATCCTCCTAGAAACGTTTTCAGACTTTGCTTCAAGTATTTCCTTTTCTGACCCATTGTGTGAACAATAACCTGACTCGCGTGGACGACCCCATGCGCAAAGGAGTCGGAATGGCATGCAATACTCGTCCGAGACCTTCAGTTTGCCACTCGTCACTTTCCTAGGATCGCCTCTTCGGAGCGAGGCGCCATGGACGGGGTGTCTGTGCATTGGAGGCCTCAATGAGAGACGTATAACAAAAGGCCGGTTGTGTGCAGTCTGCCCTAACGAAAAGTAGTGCGTGCGTGTTGCACATATGGGCACCTCAGCCACCCAACTGCTCACATTCAAGAATAAGTAGTGTTTGTACAGGTGCTTTTTGCCACCGAGAGACGGGTTCAGTAGTATAGTCAGTCTGGAGTGTAATGTTTTGAGAATGACCCATCCTCCGGTCAATGTCGTTGAAAGGAGCGCACAAAGACGTACGTATTTCTGCTTTTTCCGTTACATCGCAGCCAAAGGCGGCGGGATACACGTATATCTGGGTGTATTACTCCATCTTTCATGGGGTCCCTCCGGTCTTTTGCAGCAACCCATCGCTTTGCCTGTTGAGCCGGCTCTCCCGCCACATGAACACACCAGCAATCGCTGCGGCTGGACCGAACGCGATCGTCGCGATGCCATGCCATACAACGATCCCGACGAAGCTGAGCACGCTGTCTGTCATCCAAAGCGTCGCGAGCATCATCGAGCCCATGGCGAAAATGATATCCCACTTAATGAACCCATGCGCGCCATCCGGAATGGGAGTCGCTGCGAAATCAGCCACGTCCGCGGCGTTGATCGGTACGAAGAGCGTTTTCAGGGCTTCGATGTCAGGAAGGAGAGGCCAGATGTAGACAACGTGGAGAAGTGCAGAGAGGACGAAGGCCAGCGCGAGGGTGGCCATGACGGTAGGGTGACCTGAGCGTCCATTGGATGACGATCGAAGGAATCTGTATGTGAAGGCGGCAATGGCAATGAGGATGGGAAAGCCTTGCCACATAGCGGTCATTGATGGTGTAACGAAATGCAACATGAGAATTGTTGGGAGGATGTAGCCGGCGACGAATCCGAAGAGAAGGGATTGAGCGTTGACTGGGTCTATTTGTGAGGGTGGATTTGGGGTATGACTGGGCCGGATGGAGGCAGCGCCGGTGACGACGAAGAAGAGGGAGTAGATTGGTATGATGAAGCCCATGGAGTAGAGTTGTAAGATGATACCGACGGGGGTGGGCGCACCGAGGGCGAGCGGGCGGCGGTCACGGGCAGCTTCGATCAAAGGAACTAATATAATGATACCGAGGGCGGGATAGAGGACAGCATTGAGGGGATAGTACGTGGTATCCATGAGGGCATGGAAGAAGATGACCAAGCGGCAGAGTAGATTGTCGATCTGGAGGTTGCCGGTGTATTGCAGTCGATATGGGTGCGGTGCGAGGCCGGGGGTACATATATTAGCCATTTTACTTCTGAGGCCATTTTCTACGAGAGATTGGTGGAGAAGGAGCCGTGAAGCAGAACGGGCGAGTAGGGAGAAGAGGAGGATGGGAAGTAACACACCTGGTCAGGGTGTCAGGGGAGCCCCTGGAGGCAAAAAGGACAACACGCACGAGTGAGCAGCTTCGTGATCTTGAAAGCCATATCGATATCAGAGATGGGTTGTGGGCGTAAAAGTTGTAATGGAAAAATCAAAATCTTCATAGGTCTGCCTGGATTCAAATATGTCAGATGGACCGCTGGCAGTGTTTCGCTTAGCCTGCTAGCACTGCTCAGCGCTCAGCCAGCACAAAGCCCGGTTATTTTCCACGAACTGACGTTTCTGACATATTCAACCCGATATCATCCTGGCCGATTGTCGGACAGCCCTCGGACGTCCCAATACAGTCAATTTGAAGAGGGCCACTGGACAGTATTCGCGCTGCCTAGCCGCATCGCGGAAGTGACTTCTCCCCTAGTCTTCCAAAGTAGGTCCCTGTAGTCAATGGTAACTTGATAAAGTCTGAATCGTATTTGATCGTGTTGTCGTGGCTTATTGACATCGCTTAACGGACCGCTTAGCTAGCTTAGCTGGAAAAGAATAAGTGTGTGCAGGCGCATCAGCAAAAAGTCCAAGATCTTGCAAGGCCAAACAAGGCTTTACAAGGTCTCGCCAGGCCATGCAAGGCGGGGTGATCGAGGCCATCTCGCATAGCTATGCAAGGCTCACCCAGGCTTGCCAGGTAATATCAGACTCCTTTAACCTCACAGGGTCATATGAGATGATAAAAGTTCAAACACCCTTGCAAGGCTTAGTAACATTAACCATGGTACACATTGCTGATACATGCTACTCTGAGGTTACCATAAGTTATACCATGAGAACCCTAGAGCATGAATGAAAGTGGCAGTCGAGCAATGCAATGCACCAGTTGGAGAGCAGGGAGTATCAGAAAAAAAAACAATGATGTTTGAGTGAGGCGGAGTACAAGAAAGATGTTCGATAGCAATGATGATGTCGAGAGTATGCTGTGATGTGGTAGTGAGCACAGAGTACAAGAAAGAAGAAAACGACAATGGTTTTGTTGAGATTCATAGATTCTATTCTATCTGCTCTATGATATCTCGTAGTGTGACATGTCATCACCACTACTGACACACATTGTGACATATTCACTTATGTACACAACACGTGTCTTATCTTCTTATCTTTCTATCACTTATCATATTACTCATCACATAGATAAGCACTTACGTCTCATTGGACAATAAGTTATCTTACTGCAGATGACTCATATCTTTGTCATCCACATTCCTTGACATTCCATGATGTTCTATCATCATTCCCTACTATAGGAGATACGTACATAGATATAAACATACTCTATACGTATATAAACCTGGTGGTTTATCCCCAGGTAAATAACAAAGTCTTTCCTTTGCTCTTCCATCACTCAGTCCATCCACAACTACCCTGAGTCATACTCATCATACTTGACCTCTTGTTCAACACTACCTTTGGTTATACAGTGAGTATCTCCCACTGTTATCTTGGTTCTGAGTCTCTTTGAGGCACACTGCACTCCACAAATGAGACTTGCTATCTCATTAGGTTATGAGCCCTGAGCTCTAGTTGCCTAAACCAAGATTATTGCAGACTTGCCATCTTATCGATCGTGATGCCTGTCCTGTGATTCCTTAACTGTTGGGTGTTTGTGTTTGTGAGCCAGATCATTGGATCTTTGGCCAACTTGTACATTATCCTTTTGAGGACCCATCCCACTGGGAATGGAGACAGAGCCCTATGGGAATGCCCATCAGGAGAGCACATTGAGGTCTTGCATTTGCTTGACCAAGACTGCTTCAAGTTTGGATTGAACTTATGTTCAAGAATCCCCCTCTCTGACCTGTGATATGAACTTCGTATTGATTACCAACTTCTAGGAATCAATGAAGTAGGTACTCCACCTCCTTATCCAGGTTCCTCTTCCTCATTGGCTGTACCCATACTGCCACCTCCTGTTGTGGAAGCTCCTTTGGATCTTCCATTTACCCTTTCGTGTCCCCTGTGCAATCATCCTCTTGAAGTTGGTGAATGCTGCTCATTGTTGCAAACCTCATTTTCTCCCGTTAAACTTTATCTTTCAATTCATGTTTCTCGAGTCACATGACCCACTTAGTCAATCGTCACATGACCCATCACATGATGTCATGTGACCTTATCACTTATTCTCTTATCAATGACATCATAGTCCAGACTTACACGTGTACACCTCATGTATGGGAATACTCCCACACTCATGAGAACACTCTAACCATATATAGTAGTAGTAGATAGTGTATCGTCAGTCACAGCATGGTCTGTGCGCATGTACCAGTAGTATAAATACTTGAATGCAGCAACTGAACAAGCCAGTCTTGTTCTGGTTGGAATTCCCCTTCCACGACAGTTCCCTCCTCGTTAAGTTTTAGTGTGAGGTGCCTAGTGCCATTATTGGTGCAAAGGGTTGCCTTCATTAGAACAAGACTTCTTTACTACCCACCTCACCTGACACCGGTACACGTGTCATCAACTTTACCTTCTTCATCGTTACGTGCGGACCCTAGTGTTAAGGGGACATCAGCAAACCACCTTTTTGCCCATAGACCCTACAGACTCTACAGACTATCACAGACCACCACAGACTCAACAGACCCAGCAGCTCTATAGCTTCTCCAGTTCTTCAGATTATACAGAGTGCTCAGACAACCACAGACTATTACAGACTCTCTAGGCACTACAGACTACACTACACTTTTTTACTACACTTTTTTTTGGTACACTTGGTACACTTC
>JBBPLL010000866.1:0-11115 GCA_038089755.1 Leccinellum rugosiceps | reverse complement strand
ATCAGCTGTGCGATGCATGTGGAATATAGTATATCCGATTCGAGGCCTTTTGGAATGAAGATTCATTCCTACGATCGTAATTATATGAGAATGATCCCACAAAAATTGCGATTTTTTTACGTCTCTTGAAGACGAACATGGGCTCATGTGGAGTCATGATGCATGATGATCGCACGCAACATGGCAAGCCAGAAACTGCCATGGGGGTGCGTGCGTTAAACATCACGAACTCACATCTCAAAGACGCTGAGTCTGCAATTGAAGAACGACAGAAATCAGTCGCACAGACAAACTGTTGAACACACAACCTGGAGGGCGGTACAGCGAGACGTTGTTTCGTTGAATGACAGTGCGCAATGACGGTGCGCAATTGGTAGAAAGGTGTCGCGTCTGCACAGTCAGTTAGAAGAAGAAGAAAATAAAGCGCGTGCGTGCCTAACGTTGACAACGTACAGTAATGGGGAAGGTCGGTCTCTTGGCCTTCATCTCGTCCATCGCACATACTTGCTCGTACTCAGGCGGATCCAACCACCCGTCCTTCCAGTCCCGCGGGCCAACTTTAGGAGAAGCCTAACACAGGCGTCGGGCGGACAGTCCTTGTACTTGCACATCTATTGTTCCCGCCCACCAACCTTTCTTGAGGTAGGATCGACCCCGTAGCATACCCTCGGATTGATGGTATCGCCGAAACTGGTCCTTTCTGAGACGTTATAGCGCATGGGGACATCTGATACATAGCCATACCCCATGATTGTCGGTGATGATAACTTTTCAGGCAGGTGGTGATCGTTCAAAGAATCTTGGACACCATCCGTTCGAATCTCAGCGATTGTATCCTCGAATTGCGAAGAAAAGGTTATCTCCGTCGGTGAACCCGTGAGCTGGGGTACATGAACGATCGTAGCTGCGCTCGATGTTGCACCCAATTTCGCCTCCACAGGTCCTCGTACGTCCGGATCTTGTATGTTTTTCTTCTCATAGGGCGGAGAAGCTTCGATCCGTCCTTAGACCGCTACTTTTAGTTCGGTGTTCTCGGTGTTCATTCGGAAGAGCATGTCGACAGTGTAATGCAAGTCGATGAGCGTAGCAAGCTATATCGAAACAAGTGAGAGAAGGTATCGGTTCGCATTAAGACTATACGGACCTGAAATGACTGAGCAGCTTCGTCCATCAACCTGGTATACCCAGCAAGCGCATCCTCCTTTCGCAGAAACAAGTGCGCCATTTCAGGCCAGATAAGGGGGCTGTGACATCACACGGGAGGATGCCAGCACCACCCCCGCACAGCTTGTACATCAGCAACTTTCCTTTCCATCTTCACGAGACGATTGTAGTCTTCTACGACCGAGATACCATGTGAGTCACTTCTAGTTCGGCAACACCTCCCCGCGCACGGCCTTTTCCGATGTATCAAGACACGAGAAGTCTTGAAAAATGTGAAGGAACAGACTGGTTCGCTACATGATTCCACCACTCTCATGCCCGGAGTTGAAGAATGACGCGGTACAGATTCATCGTGACACGATTTAGCATCAGAGTTGTGGACACTTGAATCCCAGAGGGCTTCCGAGGTCACCGATCCCGTCCCATCCGGCTTGAACTCCACCGACCGGTCGGCGAGCAACTGAAAGGTGACCATATTTTTCGACGTCGAATCGTGCGTCCTACCTTTCGGATCGAGAAAACGGACCTTCGTAACCTCTGACCACGGTAGCTGATGACCTGGATCTGAAGAAAGCTCCAGAAAGATATGACGTTACAACTCTTGGTGGAGGAAGAATGCGCCTTGATCGAGGCACCCTTGAGAAACTGGGACATACTCCCCGTCTGCAGCAAGCTCCCGTATTTGGACGCGGGCCGCCACGGCGTGGAGTTGCTCTATGACGAAATCCGTTTCAGATCGCCGCATCATTTGTTGCGTGTTTGATGATTTGCTGCTGTGGGCCTCGCCCATGGAAGAAAGCGGACGCGAGTGAATCCACAATTCGCCCATTTCATCCTATCGTTCCAGGCGCTCCAAATCAGTCGACTTGACAACGGTGAAGAATTCGATGGGAGCGTATCCTTGCTGCAAGTAATTGACAACTTTGGCTAGGAGCAACAATCGAGAATACCCGCCGAGACTGGAGCTCCAACATAGAAGATGTCTCCATATCAAGCACACATGACGTGAAGACAATCACACCCGCAAGTGCAAGACTCAGAAGTCGTGAGATTGAAAACCCCTTGATAGAATCAGTCGTCAAGAAAAAGCTGATCTTGCTTCCCAGGAATACTAGAGACAGAGCTGGAGAGCTGGGTCTAGTAGAGGCAACTGATCCGGATGCATGCTTTGAGGACATCTGGGTCATGCTCGAAATCTTGAGGTCTACCCTCCAGGAACCGATTGCCCCTGCTGTATAATGGCGAAATATTGGTGCCACATAAGACGAGGATAGCCAACGCTACAGAGGCGTGAAGGATATAAGGGCATTGCCGACGAAAGAAAACTGAGGGGGAGTCGTACAAGGGTTCCTTGGAGCTGAGATGTTGGGTATGGGACGGCCTGTCGATGTATATCGTAAATTTTCGCATCCGTTGTAGCTGTTGTTGGAGACGATCTAGAGAACACGTGTAGAATAGCACAATGTCTCTTGTCGAGAACCTTGATAGCAACGGATGACTGGGTCGCAGAGGCAAGTCGAGGATCGGCTACATCGCCAAACCCATCCAGACTTCCTATATTGTCCACGTCCGAAGTCGGCGCTGCTAGCGACCCACCACAAGCAATAGTAAAATTGTAGGAAACGTCTTTGTTCGACTCCTTGCTGCATTGGAAATTCAAATTAGTAAAATGACGATCCTATTCCTGTAAGGAACTCTGTACCTTATGGTAGTTGACTTTTTCACAAGGACGGCGTTGGACAATAGAGTCTCGGCTATAGAAAACGACCGATGGGTTCGCCAATTATCCGAGGCCTTGCGTATCAAACGCAACTGCCTTGCCGTATAGACGACTGGCTCGAATTCAGCGATGCCCTCCTCCGATTCTCCGTGTGCACCTGCATTAATGAGTCGCTCGAGCTGTTGCTGGACTATCTTCAACTGATGCTCCATGCGGTCTTCTTCAACCTTGAGGTCCTCATTTTCATTGACCTCCGAGATAGCCTGGAGACGAGACTCAAGCTGATGGCCTGAACATCCTTGAGAGGTTCATCCATGTCAGGGCTCCTATGGCTTGGTCCAGCATCAACACTCGTATCGTCCGTCGTCGCGTCGCTAGAAAACGGCCGACCCACCTCGCTCCACACGTCATCATGTTGGCTAAGACCACTCTCAGGTCGTGGTTTCGGGTTGTGTTCACGTATCATCCTGACTTTGGTGGTTCGTTCGAAAAGCTCATTGATCTCCTCGTCCGGAAGGTTGTCCAATGTAGGATCGAGCCCAGTCGCGCTAAAACAGCCCCTTGCTTCGCGAAATTCCAGTCCACGTCAGCGTTTTCCGAAGATGAGGCTCTCGAGGGAGGTCGAGTGGAGGGTGTAGCAATAACATCAGCGCCTCCTTCGAGGTCTGTAGAAGAGATGCTCAAATGCAGTTTCGATTGGGCAGTTGCTTGGTCACGCTGTTTTCGAACTTCTTCGGGGTTGTTAAACCGAAAAGACATGGTTTTCCCCTGTGCAACAGTTCATAAGCGGCGAAAATTGCAGATTAGGCCAGCATCTCAGACGCATCCGAGTCAAGGATGATTCGATGACTCCAGCGTAGCTTATAGTATGGCTACGGACACGATTACAATCAACATTTCCACAAATTAACGAGATACTCAACTCTGCCGGGTGAGATTTGCTTTCCATTCAGGAACTAGCGAACCAGGTAAGTACCCGCAAGAGTACCCGAACACGGGTCGCAGCAAGCCCCTTCATGAATTGATGGATGGATCTCAAAATTCTAATATCTGTCGTGTCATTGCGGAAACGCACATCGAAGGGAGAAAGTCATGACTTACGCCTCGAATTTCTGCAGATTTTGTACCAAGCGTTCAGGCGCAGAATCCCATCTCCTGTGTATCTTATGATCTGTATCAATCAATATCCGTGCCGCTCGCCGGGCCAGGGAAATACTACCTTCGTCTGTATGCTCTGTACCGTGGATGAATAAGTTGATTAAGATACGTGTTACTTCAATGTCACACTAACCTGGACGGTTTCCAAGATCAGAAGCATGACTGAAACAGCCAGTAGGGTGTGTCCCAGAATGCGTTACTGCAGAAAGTAAGTAAACCCTGACGAACGGAACGGTGCAACGAAGTCCCACCAAGAATACTATCTTCAGGTTTGATTCCTGCATCATTAGCGATACTTTTCCCATTGTGGCAAGTATTGCCAGGCATTTTCGACACGTGTAGCAAATGCCTCGTGAACTACACCAACCAATCTGCTTGTGAGGGCACGACAACTAGCCACCTATATCACATATCAACGCATATCAAGAAATACTTGGAATGAACAACAAACCCTGATACATTCATCGGCAGTTCAAAATCCTGCAATGGCTACCGATGAATTGGCACATTCTCCCAACACCAATGTTCTCCGTAGGACAACTTCATCAATCCATCGTCTTCGATGATGTTCCCCAGTCGAACAAACGAATCCCAGTCTTTTCCCCCGAGGAACGTACCCCAAGTCACCTACAGAGAACTTGGAGGCTGGCACGTAGCATTCATACCAAGAATATCCATGAGTACCGGCATGAAACGTCAGATCACGAACTTGGTGCAGCGTCAAGCAAGGCGTGTCAATATCACAATTCTCGACAAGCTTTTGAGGGTTTGATGACAACTCAGGTCGTTCACTGCCACGTAGCAGCAGGTATTGTGCAAGAGTCACAAAATGGTTGATCTTCTTTTGCATATCCTCTATCACTATTTCGTGTTAGTGATGAACGAAATGATCAAGGTTGGCAACCAACCCTCTTCATGTCGTTTATCGTCCGAATAGGTGATCCGACCTCGGTTCGGTAACATCTGTGGAGGGATGTTTTACCGTTATCAATACAGAGTGTAATGCAACAGCTTACCTGTAGACACGCACCAAGTAGGGTGTACACCCATCTCTGGATGGAGACAATCCGACGACAAGAGCCTTGTGGGAATCTCCACAGAACCTCGCAGCCTGAAGAGCGTCAGCATCTCATAGAAGGGGGCAAGATCAAGCTACCTCAAAAAAGTCAGCTGTCTCTACAACACCGTGTCTTGATAATGCTCCTCAGCAAATGATGTCGGAGGGATGACACAATAACCCTGACTGGAAGATCCCGATACTTGAACTGAGTGTGAGTGGACCAGTGTTCACAAGATGAAAAAAATTGTGCATACAAACATAACCGTCCAGGTTGTGAGACTCGAAGTTCGAAGCATATCTCGTACAACTGCCTCAGGAGTCTGTGTCTTCACTGAGTTTTGTCCTAGCGCTCTGCAGAGTATCCCGAATCATGGAGTGCGCTCATTGTTCGACAATACTGTGAACGAAGTCCAAGCTTCCTCGTCCGAAACCCCAAGCATCTGGGGTAGATTTGGGTGGCTACACGTCGTTGAAGTATATCCGCAGACCACTAGTGATCCCGCGAACTTACTACATGAAGCATCTTGACATCTCAACCATTGCTATGAAGCATATTAGCACACACAACTTTAGACGAAAGCAGTGGACAGCTGCTCACCTTCAATTCGTTCTCCCTTGGACCATCGTATCTCTTGATGAGGGCAGGCAACCCGCCCCATACTTGGCAAAGTATTCCCGAATCACCTGCAGGTCGATGTCGATGTCGCCAAAGTAGACAGTCTCTTCGCCTCGCTCCAACAACATTGTAGAGACAGTCAAAGCTCTCGAACGGTGCACGGAACGGTGTGTCCTTGATCTGCGAGCCTGCACAAGAAGCGCATCAAGTTCCACGTGGCTTTGCCATGCCCGAGGTGTGCTCATCCAAGAACAGCAAGAGTGCGAGCTTGCTTGCCAAATTGATACCGGGAACACAATATAACGATCTCTTGATCGACCGACATGGCGTTGCTTGAATGAAGATAGGGATATCCATGTTGTTATGTTTGACTTCGCGGTGTCACGAGACGACAAGTGGGTCAAGTAGACCTTGTCCTGCGAACTGGTCAAGAAATCACTCTCGTTAGGCTAAGGGTACACTCACTTCCACAACGTCCTCCGCAGTTTCGCTCTTCTGCTACTACGGCAACCAGGCAGAGGTTCAGCCATGCCCGAGTGACTCCACTGAAACAGGAAACCCTTACCTTGATCAAGCGCACACTCGGTTACTCTTCCATCTCTGGACCGGCACTGATTCCTTCTAGAGCCATTAAAAACGCCCCAGATGACACGCACTAATCCAACCTTCTCCGCTTCCTCCTCCTCCCTCTTCCTCGCCTTAGCGGCCACCTTGGCCTCCCGAAGCTCCTCCGTAGTCGGGAAACCAGTAGCATTCTTATCCCGCGGCAAGTTGTGGTGGACGGCTTGAGAGACGAACGCGAGCTTGTACAAACAACGATTACGCGCACATGCTGGAGTCTATTGTCAAAACCGAAAAATCCGTCGTGAATACACAAGGAGAGGAGGGAGTGAGATACGTACTCTTGGGGTTGTATCGAGACAAACTATCCGGCGGTCGACGCTTCCCGTGGTCCAACACAGTTTGTACCCTGGAAACCGAACTGAAAAAGAAAAGAAAAGAAAAAGGAATGCGACCCCCATTCGACGTTCAGTCAATGGATGTAACACGAAACCCATGCGAACATACGTACCCCGTCCGACCAAACAGACCCTCTGACAGCTACACATACTATCGCCCAAACATCAACTGCAAAGTACACTCGAGTGCGCGTTGAAGTCAACCATCCCTCCTTCGTTTTCCGTATAGGCATGCCAGAGAACGTTGTGTTGTACGAGCGTGATGATCGATGCACGCACAGTCCTGGGTGTTTCAGCCTAGTAAATCGAACGGTCTGCGGAAGGCGACCGCAGGTCAACAGCGTGGACGTTATTTGCTGGATGAAGAGATGAAGAATGAAGTGGTGGTTCGCGCGAAAGCGTACTGTGGTAAGGGGAGCAAAGTGAGTGTACGGTCTGAGCTGGCAACGACTCATCTGTCACGCGGTTACATTACGGAAAAGGAATATGTTACTTGCGACTTTCAACTTTATAATAGATCTAGATAGATGTGAAAAGGATTAAACTAAGTCTAAGTCACTACTTGGCAAATCGAGGGTACGTAGAGCTGTTAAGCATACGCAGTGGTTGTGGCGGACTTCTCAGTCGATGAGACGAAAACAGTTGATTGACAAGGCGCAGTTTCTCAGGTCGCGGTCAAGTTCCCTCCGGACAGTGGTAAATCCATTGCAACTCTCGACGGCGCCCTCTTCGCAGGCTTTCCAATCAGAGTCAACATAGAAGACATCCCGTGTACAAAATAAATATTTCGGTACCATGGCATATGACTATAGCCGTGCCAATACGACTAGGCAGCCTCACCTGTTGTTGTACTGGTTAAGCCGAGCACGGCGTATTGTCCTCCGAGTCCAGTACCAAGTAGATCCACGAGTCGATTGACGCTCTTCGCGATCATGGTCCTCTCCTCGGTCTAGGCTACCTTGATGATGAGTTGATTCGCGCAATACTGAAGCAGATCCCAGCATAAACAAATCTATTAGATGCTCCCCAGTGAGTTAACTGATGTCAACCCAATCCTACCAGATATATAACACACAAGCTAGCCTATAACTGCGAGTGAAACCACGATTCGTGGGCAGATGTTATCGTCTATCGAGCTCGAGAGCCTGATAGTGCCGGTCACCGACATCAACTTGGCATGACGTACGAGTTAATACGCACCTGGCCCCATCATGCTAGCAGTTCTTCTCCTCCACTATGAGTCTTCCTGTTTCTCGAGCTTGTCGATACGACGTTGTTGGATATCTGGGGATATCCCTGTGTTACCACCTTTTTTTTCATCTGTGTCGCCGTTGCTACTAACCAGGTTCCCCTTAATATTGTGCCTGCTCGTTGGATATACTCATTTTCGATAAGTCCTCTTGCATCTTGGGTCGCCTCTGGAAGACGGTCGATACCTTCGAAAACACCACAGTTTGCTTGATGGACTGAGAACCTCGGAAGCTTGACTAAACCAAGGTCGTCACTCTGTATTCCGACCTAAATTGTCATGTAAACCACACCTCATCTGCACCACCCACACCTAGCGAGGAACGACTGCGCACCAACTTCGCTCATCCCACCAATACAGTATTTGAAGGTGAGCAAGTCAGCGACAAAGCGGAGTAAGCTGCCGATGGGCCTCGTCTTGTTTCTCTACACTCAACTCTCCGATCATCCAAAGGTTTGGTACACACCCGTCCGTGAAATCTGACGGGAGTCATTGAAAAAAATATCTATAAGAACATACACGAACTCACCTTCGAACAAGTCCATGATTAGGTTGGTTTGATTCCGATCCTCGACATACTCATAATCTCTTGGAGATGGTGGGTGGTGGCACCATATATGCGACTGTGTGCGTACAACGTTCCATACTCATATTTCTTCCCGTAGACACCGGGGACACGTTGGATTGTAACAAGCCGAATACGAAATTCTAGGACGGTTTGCTGGGGATTAGCTGCTTTTTATGCTTATGGAGGTGGATGCAGAAAATGAGATACGAAGGCACACATCGGGGTGATAGTAAACGTACCTGAGGTCAACATTCGTACGTAATGAACTGAGAGTCTCGTTTAATTGGTTGGCACGCATTGAAAGGTAGCAAATCGCGTTGCGTAGTAACGCTTTGACCGTTTCACGATTTTACGATCCATATGAATACGTGTGATGGGATAGTACTGAAGTTGACAGGAACACATAGGGACTCTACGGCTTTACGAAGACCGAAATTTTTATGGTTGGATGTAACGAACTGATCGTGGGCTTTTGGACAGTATTCTCGAGACTTGTTATCATATCCATATCGTCTACAGGTATTGGTTAGTGTCTACAAAGCGTAGCTATTCGATGGTTCGGCACACTTTTCTTACCTGAGGGCCTCGCAACTTCTGCAAGACGAAATCTTTGAATCTTCGAGTGCCGGTGGACTTGTAGCATCTGAAAGGTAGACTATGATTAGATCATTCTACATGAGTTTATGAAAAATGTCAGGTGTGCTGACATCGACACGGTATGGTGGTGGAAGAATGTTGCAGAGATTTCAATTTTCTCGTCCCCGCCACTCGTTATGGCCTCCGTTTGACGAGATGAGTATGTACCAGAAGGGTCCAGGATCAATGTGCTCCATGGCGGTCCCGATCTGCTGACGAGTCGTAATTCCCAAAAGGCCACAATGAACGCATCATTGAATGGCAGCCTGAGTGTATACACAACACCGATTTTTTCGAGACCGTCGTCTTGGTGGATACATGCGTCGAGGCAGTGGATGTTGCTATCGCGAGACAGGTCAAAGAGCCCATTCTGCCACTCGCCTACTACGTAGGGATCTATTGTTTTCAAATCAGAAATAAGTTGCCGCCGCGACTGACATAAGTCTTGAACAGACTCACGGCGTAACGCATCCGCATAGTAGTGGCGAATGGGGAGAGATATCGACCCCAGACACGTTACCATCGTGCTGCAAAGGACCGATGCGATCGTGAGCCAGTCCAAGCGGATCAGACAATGACTCGGACCGTCGCGACATTCGGTCCGCCCACGATATGTGGAAATGTCCACCACACTTACAACGCCACCATGTCCTGATAGATAACCTTGTAAGGTATAGAAACGATGAAATTCGATGCACGACACGCTTTGCTCAGTTGTTGATGAGGGAATCTCGCCAATAATTGCAGACGATGTTTGGCCTTGTAGTTCTGAACTTGGATGAACGGGAGACAGGAAGTTAAAAGGCAAGTGGACGTACTGAAGGTAACCTCGATGACGCTAATCTGTCGAGATCGTGTCGAGACTGGTAAATGCATACCAAGTCGTTGACGAGGCAGCGCTGATCACCTCCTAACCACGGCTGGCGGCCTTGACGTTGGTCAGGTACACACGATTGGTGAACGGTGGAAGGGACGTACTTGGAGCAAACAACTGGGCTCGTTTTATTCAAGTTGTATGCTTGTGCCGGGGTGTACGAGACCGCCCAGATCGGATATGGTGCAGTAGCTTTCCACGAGGACGTTGTCGATGATGATATGATGGCACACTTCAACTTTAAGGACGGCCACGATGGAGGGTGACGTAGTCGTGGCAGGTGATCACATTGCCGAGTGCGGATAGGCGCTCCTCGACGTGCTGGGCTGACCGAATCAGGGAGGGAATTGCGAAAATTCTGCAGTTCCTGAACGGTGGTCACCGATGGGAAGAGTAGATCGTGTTGACTTCCTGGGTGTAAACCGTGGGTTTGTGATCGGCTGGGCCGGAGCAGGTACTCACCAGTGGCCAAGCGACTGATAACTTGAATGCGGGTGCCTCCAATGATGGTGTGCACGATGGATATGATGTCGGAGAGCTCTTTTTCGAATGCAGGGCGAAATTTGACAGACGTATGCATGGGAACGAGGCAGTAGCTATTGGTGAGCTTGGAAAAAACATTGGGGACGCCAGTGGCATAATATGGAGTGTCCTGTTTGGAGAACGCCAAGGTTAACGTTGTGATGGGAGTGAAAGTGGAAGTGAACTAGTTGTTGTTGATATTTGGGAGTGGCATCTGGAGGGAGAGGACGCACGTTGATTAAGTCGAGCTCTGTTACGAATGCAACAGACTCTGCGGTTCGTGCACGGATAGTTCGTCTAAGGATTGCAAGATGGCGAGCACGAGCTCAGCGTGGATGACCTTGTCTTGCTCGAGGAGGGATGCAACAAACGTGACTTAGACGGGCTTGTCAGTCAGAGGTAAGACAAGGAGAATGCAAGACACGCACGTCCTCTCATCTTAGCTTTGCGATACTTTGAGGTGAAAAGTCTGAGAACGGAATGATCTGAGAAGGTGTCGAGGACGAGAGCGAGGAGGTCAGGGTGAAATACTGGCTGAGGTTGCGAGCCGGTTGAGCTGTTGTTCTGCTTGTCTAGAGGCCGGCTGGAA
>JBBPLL010000865.1:0-11130 GCA_038089755.1 Leccinellum rugosiceps | reverse complement strand
ATACTGAGTCACAGGTTTTGGTGAGGTCTCAGCATTTGATCAGTTGTACATCTTGTTGACTGAGCCCTTTTAGGACTCAAAAACCAATTTGGACAGCTCTCTTACTTCAATGGTTCTCATGGAAATGAGTCGACAAGTTTATTTCTGGCTTTGCAGAATGATGCGCATCATCAACTGTCCAATTGCTATCATGAGATTTGTGTCAATGAGCATCATGCATGGGTACAGAACATGAGTCATTTACGCTGTGCTTCAGCATCCTCAAGTCAAAGACAGCATTGCAGATTTGCCCGACATGACCCTGGTAAATGCAAAGTGGACCAACCAGGGAATGAATGGACTTGGACACAATAGTCATTGGTGTGATCAACAAGTGCAAGATGTGTGTGTATTTCTGCCACTTGGCTCTCGTCTGCTGATCATTTTGTGCAAGGTGATGGCACTGAATATGTACTAGATGGCGATCATCAGAGACACACAAAAAAGGTTACCATTATGGCTGCTTCAGGGTTGTCTCCCATTTATGCACTGACAATGTCAAGTAGTAGTGCTCATGATGGAGTGTGAGAGTATCATAGGGGTGGTTAGTCTGCCAGCATGTTGTTAAAATCCAATCAGCAGCACTGTTCCCTAAGTCCACCCCAATTGCAAAGCCTTTCCGCTTGCACTGTGAACAGAACACACAGATGTCAGCTCTTTACCAGAGACTTATCCTGGGAACCCAACTTTGCTTTGATAGCTCATTTCGTGCCAGTGGCATGTCCATGGCTACTGGCTTTTTTGCCTCCAATGGGCAAGATCAAGGCATTTGTGCTGTATTTGAGTCGTGATTGCAATATAGAGTATGGTCAGACTATGAGAAA
The DNA here is from genome assembly GCA_038089755.1 of Leccinellum rugosiceps. NCBI lineage: Eukaryota > Fungi > Basidiomycota > Agaricomycetes > Boletales > Boletaceae > Leccinellum > Leccinellum rugosiceps. Next base: position 10,267 of record JBBPLL010000865.1, on the reverse strand, counting down.
GTGGTTAGCAAAGAGGAGAATGTTCGAGTTGAGGATAGCAAGGGTGCAGGCTTTGTGCAGATGTTGGTGTCCTGAGTCACATGTAAAATGATGAAAAAATGATGTCATGTAATATTTTTGATTTCAAGTTTGCACTCAGATTTCAAACAAGTTGAATGGTTATGGTTATACTAGTTTGACTTTCTGATGTGGCTGTTGCATTGGGAAGCTATGGGTTTCTACTAGTATAGCATTTCATAACACTACTAAGTTTGGAGAAAAATGCTGGGAAGCTATACTGCTTTGGATGACTATGGCTAACTATGAATTTCAGCTGGTGTTTGGAATAACTATAGCTAACTATGAATTTCAGCCATTGCTTTGGATGACTTCATATGGCTATATGCTTCACTCTGGTTTTTGCTGTTTACTGATGAGGGAAAACTTATCTCCACCTCCCATGATGACTCCATTGTCCAGACCACCCTCCAATCCCTCAACAGTTCCATTCCCCCAACCTTCTGCAGCTGCCTCTTGGACTGGAAGATGTCTGATGGCATCCTTACCTACCAAAACTGCATCTATGTCTCCCCATTGCCAACCTCCACCAGGAGGTCATTGCTTGTTCTCATGATCACCCCTCCACTGGCCACCCTGGTTATCTTAAGACATGCCAGCTTGTTGCGGCCGAATTCTGGTGGCCTAGCCTTGCCCAGTTCATCTGTCACTATATTGAGGGCTGCTCTCTTTGCCAATAGAATAAGGCAAATACATACCCCACCCTGCCCCCCCTCACCCCCATCCACTCCTCCTGCTCCCACTCCTTGCAACAAATCTCTTGCAATCTCATCATGGACTTCCCTGTTTCTGGCGGCTTTGACTCTCTTTTGGTCATGGTTGACCATGGGCTTATAAAGGGGGTAATTCTCTGCCCAACCAAGAAAACCATGACAGCGGAAGAAATTGCTACTCTCTTCTTTCACAAAGTATACAAACGATTTGGCCTCTATGACAAAATCATCTCAGACAGAGGTCCAAACTTCGCATCCGCTTTCACTAGAGAGCTAGGGAAAATCCTTGGCTATAACCTCTTCCTCTCGACCACTTATCACTCTCAAACTGATGGAGAAATGGAACGGGTCAACCAGGAGGTCGAGACCTACCTATGGATCTTTTGCCAAGACTCTCCCATGTCATGGGCAGAATACATCACCCATGTGGAATTTGCCCATAACCACCAGCCCCATTCTGTCACCGGAAAATCCCCCTTCTTTCTGATGATGGGCTTTAAACCCTGCCCCCTCCCAATCATCATCACCGAAACAAATCTTCCCACCATAGAAATCTGGCTAAAAACCCTCTCCACAGCCAGAGACAAGGCTCTCGCCACCCACGAACTTGCTTGCCAAGTAATGGCAGCATGAAGCAGCTGAGGATTCAAACCATTCATCAAAGGCAACAAAGTCTGGCTCAAGGCCAAAAACCTCAAACATACCTTATTCTCCCTGAAATTCACCCCAAAATGTGAAGGACCCTTCACTATCACAGAAGTACTTTCTCCAATCATCTATAAACTCCACCTCCCTAAAACCTGGCAGATTCATGACATGTTCCACATGTCTCCTCTCTCACCCTATCGTGAAAACTCCATACATGGCCCAAACTTCCCCACTCCACCTCCTGATCTTATTGAAGGCGAAGAAGAATATGAAATACTGCAGATCATCCATCACAGGACCCTCTCGTAACCGCCTGTTCCTGATCTGATAGAAAGGGTACTCTGCCGAAGAAGATACCTGGGTACCCGAAAGAGAACTAAAACACGCCAAGAAGGCCCTAGTAGCATATAAGATACTCCATCTGTTCATCTTCTCTCCCAACTCCCTCTAAACAAAAACCATCACCAACAAAACAAACTGCCTAGTCCGTCTATATCTACAGAATGTCTACCTACATTTCAACCAACTCCTTGTCCTCCCCACCTCCCTCTCTACCGCTCTCTCTCTCTGTTGCCTCTCCCCCACCACCATTGCCCCCTACATCCCCACCAGCCCCTTGAGCTGCGAGCCACTGAATGTGAATACCTTCAATATCACCTATCTCAAGGATGACACCTCCTAGGATCACCTCATCTGGTATCCCCAATCCCCAACCTTTCCTCCACAAAGAGTATTTCACCCAGTCTCTGCCGTCAACATTCCCACCTATGCCTTCCGTCTCAGGGATGATGACCACTCCAAGCTCGAGAAGCTAAAGATGTACCTAAAGGACACCCACTATACCACCACCATCCTCACCTACATCGACTTGGACTCTCCCCTCTTCTCCTTCTACTCTGTGTACACCAGCCTCCTTAGGCTCTCCTCTATTTCCAACCTCCTTGGGTTGCTCAATGCCAACAAGGCCTTCATAGGAGGACAACTCTCAGGAATCAGGAAGACCACTGGGAACCATATCCTCTCAGCCCTCCTCCAACTCGGCATGCTCGAATTTGTAAAGAAAATTGATCAGTTTCTGGCTAAGCTCTCCCTGGCATCCCCTGCCAGAATTCTCCTCCCTTTCTTCCTAGAATACCTACCTGGGCTCGTCATCCTGCCTATTCCCCACTCCCCAGCCAAGGTTGAGGCCGTTTCCCCTTTAGGTTCCCTTTCACATCCCAGAACTCCCTTTGCATCCTCTTCTCCCCTCGACCAAGCTACTAAAGAGCTCATCGACCAAATGGAGGCACTCCATTGCTCTGAGTCTGAGTCTATCAAAGAAGAAGAGGAACACCTCAAAGGGACAGACCCTGCTTATCATATTCCCACCACCCCTCCTTACATCCCCACTCCATTCACCTCCTCCTCCCCACTCTCTCCCAGAGAGATCACCACCCTAAACTCGGCAGAAGCTCAGCTTAACAAGGAGCTTGATCACCCCTTACCTCAAATGGATAGGCACTACAACTCTGCCTGCTTCCAATGCAAATGAACAAGCCACATCTGCATCAATTGTAAGGAATATTGATACCCCATGTGCTTCCTTTATGCCCCTGGCCACATTCAAGCCCTCTACCCACTTAAATGATGCTCTCCACCATCCTCCTCCTCTTCCTTCTCCTTGCACCCACGACATACTGCCTGTCAGGGACAAAACCCATGGAGGTTCTCTGGACTACCCAAACTGGTACCTCCCCCTCACTACAGAAAACCCTCCCCCTCGGACTATGAAGACCCCTACTCTCAGGAGGCCTGTGACAACATGTGTGGAGAATGCACCTGATGTGGAGCAGGATACAATTTCTGATGCTTGGGTCAGTGACCACAAGGCTAACCCAGGGGTAATGTTATGATCTATATACCCCCTATCTCTTTTCCCTCTCTTTCTCTTGTCTCTCGCTTTTGACTTCACTTTCCTCTTATACCTTATTGCTAGATTGTACCATAGACATGTAGCTTCTGACTTCCTCTGTACTGTGGGTCACTGATGTTCCGTTCCATCCTGTTATTCCTATTACCTCCGGTTCCATGTCCTCACTTTTTTCTTCCTCTTCATCTCCTTCCACTTCTGCTTGATCCTAGTTGTACCTATAGCCTCCATGGTTCTGTCCCATTCCATCCCATGGATGACACATCCCCCTTCCATGTCGTTCTATGGCATTTCATTCACTTAGGCCTCATAGTACTTAAGGAGCGTAATCTCCTCCTATATTCCCCAAGCTAGAGCTACTTCAATATCACTTGCTCTTAGCCCACCCTTAGTCTCTGGGCATGTGCCTATCCTTCATCCTTAGTATAGCTTGCAAGTAGCTACCCTTCATTCTCAGTACCTTTGTCATCTCAAACCTCTATGACCCTTTGAGACTCCCTAGCCCTTAGTAGCTACTCAGTTCCCCTTGATCCCTGTGATCCTCAAGAGTTCCTTCGTATCACTAGTTCTTAGCCACTCAGTCCCCCTTGATCTTGGCAATCCTCAAGGGTCTCTTTATATCACTAGCCCTAGCCTCTTTATCCTCTGAGTGAGCCCTCAAAGTCTATGGCCAATCCTACACAGACCAGTCATAACATAGATCATATGATAGCACTAATATGAAGGGCACTAAGATGGATGACTAAGCATCACATAACCTGATAAGATAAACAATAAGCATAGAAGATAGAAAAAGAGAGAAAGCCATAAGCAGAACTCTTGACCTCACAAAGAAAGACAAACCCTGGGAATGGACCCCCTGCTGCTAGCAATCCTTTCAAGTTGATACCTTTAAACAGGCCTTCCTCTCCAAACCCATCCTCCGTTTCCCAGACCTCTCTGCTCCCTTTGCCATAGCCACTGACATCTCCCATGATACCACCGGCGCCATTCTCCTCCAAAAAGACCCAAATGGCAACTGGCACCCCTGCTCATACTGTTACGCTTATAACATCTTGCCCACTTCTGGCATCAAGCTGGCTTGCGTCGAGGAGGATCTCACGCGGAGTCACGTCACTCGAGGCTTGCCTGAAGAGAGGGAGGGAACGAATGCCGTGAACAAGATGCTAAATTGGCGTAGATCTAGCTGGGGACTTGTTACAAGCGGGGTATGCTACTTATATACTAGCGAGCGTGGAGATAAGAGATAGAGGATGACATCACGGATAAGAAGATAAGAAGATAAGAGTGATGTCAGTGATAAGAGATAAGAAGATAAGGATGACGTCAGTGATAAGAAATGAAAGATAAGGGTGACGTCAGTGATAAGAGATAACAGATAAGGGTGACGTCATGGATAAGAGGATAAGAATGACGTCAGTGATAACGGAGAAGGGTGACATCAGTGATAACGGAGAGGGATGACGTCAGTGATAAGAGATAACGGATAAGGGTGACGTCATGGATAAGAGGATAAGAATAACGTCAGTGATAACGGAGAAGGGTGACGTCAGTGATAACGGAGAAGGAAGATAAGAAGTATTCTAGGGAGTGGTAAGGGAAAACTCCATGGGACAACGGGAAGAGGAAGGAGGATGCTCCGGGATATCGAGAAGGGGAGTGTAGGCGAAAGAAGGAAAAAAGAGTAAAACAGCCGGAATAACCGTAACACATACCACTCTCAATCCTTTATCCCAGCGGAATGTAACTATGATATCTATGATCGCAAACTCCTTGTAGTCATTTGGGCCCTCAAAGCCTGGCACCACTACCTCCAAGGCTCCACATTCCTAGTCCAGGTCTTCATAGACCACAAGAATCTCACCTACTTCTGCTCCCCCCAAAATCTCAACTATTGGCAAGTCCATTGGTTACTGGATCTTGCGGATTTCAACCTACAGATCACCCATGTCCCTGGCACTCTCCTCGCCAGGCCCAATGCCCTTTCCTGCCACCCAGATAAACTGTCTTCCCTTCCCAATAACGAAGGGATCACTCATCTTCCCCCCGACATCTTTGTCCAAGCTATTGACTTAGCCCTGCAGGATAAGCTCATCTCTGCCTCCCATAATGACTCCATTGTCCAAACCACCCTCCAATCTCTTAATGGTTCTATTCCCCCCACCTTCCATGGCTGCCTCTTGGACTAGAAAATGACCAACGGCATCCTCACCTACCAAAACTGTGTCTACATTCCCTCCACCAATGATCTCTGCCACCAGGTTGTCTCCCGCTCTCACAACCACCCCTCCACTGGATACCCCAGTAATTTTAAAACATGCCAACTCATCACTGCTGAGTTCTGGTGGCCTGGCCTTGCCCAATTCATCTGCCACTATGTTAAAGGTTGCTCCCTTTGTTAGCAGAACAAGGCCAACACCCACTTCACTGTTCCCCCTCTCGCCCACATCCACTTCTCCTGCTCCTGCCCCTTCCAGCAGATCTCCTGTGATCTCATCACAGATCTATTCCTTTTCGACAGTTTTGACTTTCTTTTGGTCATGGTTGACCACAGGCTTACAAAGGGGGTAATTCTCTGCCCTATGAAAAAAACCATGACCATGGAAGGGATCACAGCTCTCTTTTTCCACAAGGTCTACAAAAGGTTTATGTTATGGTTTTTGGTTCACCCAGAGGGAATCCCTACAGTAGAAGCCATGTTCATGACTAGGGACTATCCATTTTCTCTTTATCTTCTGAAGAACGATGCTTTCATCATAGACACTCCTATTTAAATGGACACATGACACCTTTTTCCCTTTTTTGGTCTTTTTCCCTCCTTGTAGTATGTGTACCATTTCCTTTTACATCCTTCTCTCTCTCTGTATTACATGTATTCTTTCCTTCTATGTCTTTCTCTCTTTTACTGCTATGCACATAGCTTGGTCTGTGCACTGTACCATTACCTATAAATACCTGCCATAGCACAATGGTGTTCTTTAGTTAGTTCTACGCAATTCAGCATCTTCTATCTTGTCATCTGCTTGAACTCCCATTCTTGTGAGACCCTGCGCGATCGCCCAGAGGCCTTGACATTGGCCTCCAATTGCTTAGTCCTTGACTGGCTGATGTGACTTTGTGTGAGTTTTTTGCCGGAAGATAGGTAGCATACCTCATGAGCCCCAAGAGCATCTACTCTCTGGATAGAGTCAAGAAGGCGTTCACTGGAGAACATGTACCTTTAGGAAGACACCCAGTGTAACAAAAGAACTAATTAACTTCTTGCCTCCTGCTGTTTAGCAGACCGCCTTGCCCACCATTTCGTCCCGAAACATTTTTAGAGCCCACTCCCCCGACAAGGAACAACATCCCCATTCTTCCTTCCCTACCACTCGCCCTCTTGCTAGACCTATAGCAGAGGAAGCCGAACTCGACCTTCAATATCGAATCCACGCAGCTGCTATCCCCAGACCCCCTCATCAGTGGGCAGACATTTACACAGCCACATTTGGTTGAAAGTATTTGAGTCATAACACAACCACATTTATATCTATACCTCTGAAAATTTTCTGAGAAGCTTATACATATATAGACAATAGCCTATAAAAAATTCAGCCTATATTAATACTAAAATTATTGAGTTGTGTTTCCCCTATTTTTCTGTACAGATCTGTATTATTAAGTACCTTGCTGTAGTTTTCTGTAGTGTCTGTACAGGTCTGCCAATACAAGGGTTGGTTTGCTGATGCTCACATCCCCACTCCCCCACCCCCAGCTTCACCTTCCCCTTCCCAATCCCCCTCTCCTGACCAGGCCAGAGTAGTTTCCCCCAGAATGCCTTCAGAGCTTAAGGCAGGACTCCCAGATGATTTCTCAGGAGATAGTAAGGATGCCAACCATTGGTTGCTAGCCATGAAGGCCTATTTTATGATTAATGCAGCTCTCTACACGAATGAGACCAAGCTGCTCATTTTATTAAACAAAATGACCAAGGGGAACGGACTTCCCTTCACAGAGAACTGGTATGCCAAGGTGGCCAATGCCAATCTTCCTGAAGCCGACAGAAACTACAATGCATTCCTAGCTGATTTTCAATTGACCTTCTTCCCTTACAATGTTGCCTCTGAAGCCCGTCACTCCCTTAGGAGGTTACGACAAGATTACTGCGATAAGAAACATGGGTTCCAAAAATATGTATCCGAATTTCAACTCCTCGCCTCTCATTCTGGCATCACTGATCAGGACTCCCTCCTCGAACATCTCGCCACTGGAATGGATTGAGAAATCGTCAAAATGATTCTTTCTTAGCAGGTCCAGCCCACCACTGCTAAAGCCTGGATCAAACAAGCCTCGAAGTATCATGCTCAGCAAAGGAGGATTGCCAATGTCCTGGCTGGATGAGGAGGAGGATTCTCCCACCCCCACACCACCGATCCCAATGCTATGGATATCGATGTCATCAGGATATCTCCCATTGATCGCGCCCACCACATGCGCAAGAATTGTTGTTTTATTTGCCATAAGATTGGATGCCACACTAGCAAGCATCCTCAGAATGTCCCCTCCCTATGCACAACCCCCACCCCCACTCAGAGAAACCCCCCCCCCTCAACGACCTGCTCCCTCCCTGCTAGGAAAATACGTAAACAAGATTGTCACCACTCGAAACATCTCAAAGGAGGAGATCTTAAATGTTCTTCGAACGGTGTATGAGGAAACTCCCGACACCCCCTCCGCCACAGAGGAACCTACAGTGGCAGTCACTGAGGTAGTAGAAGAGCAGAAGGAATTAAATGAAATGGATTTTTGAAATGGAGTTCTAGTATGACACCTAGTTCTCCCGTACGACTTGCCCCTGTTATCTGTACAACACCCCATGCCAAATCAATTGTACTCCCTGTGCACCTCTCACAGAAACAGACCCTGAAAGACGTTGAAACCTCTGCTTTGATCAATAGTGAAGCATCCGGAAACTTCATCAACCAACAATTGGTCTCAAAACACTCTTTGAAAATATCACACTTGTCTAAACCCCTTGCCATGTCAAACATAGATGGAACTGCTAAAAATATGGAGTCATCCATCTCACTACCACCTTGACCCTCTCTATTGACGACTTCTCCTCCCCTGTCAACTTCTTTGTCATCAACTGTGGAAAGGAAGATGTAATCCTAGGACTCCCCTGGTTGCAGAAGCATAACCCCTCCATTGATTGCCAGTGGATCTCAGGAACCATTGACCTCCCTTCCTCCACGTCCCTCACCCCCACCTTCTCTTCCCTTGCAGACGACCAACAGTACCTAGTGTGGTACCTTAGTAAACCCCTATTTCAAAAGGACCCCTCCGTCACGTATGGACTCCCCATGAATAAGATCACCATCTCTACCGAAGCCGCGATCACCGCCAGAACCAAGAAAGTTGCCCTACCAGACCAGATAGCTGACTTCACTGACGTGTTCTCTAAACCCCCACAAGACGAACTCCCTCCCCATCGCGACATTGATCATTCCATCAAACTGAAGGAGTCATTCGTCCCGAAGGTCACTAAAATGTACTCCTTGAACCCCAAAGAACAAGAAGCCTGCTCTGACTTTATCAAGGAAAACCTCGCTTACGGACGCATCTTTCACTCCCAGTCCCCTCAAGCCTCCCCATTCTTCTTTATCCCAAAGAAGGATGGATCCCTCTGACCCTGCCAAGACTACCGATACCTCAACAAACATACCGTAAAGAACACCTATCCACTCCCCCATATCCCCGACCTCATTGACAAGCTCAAAGGATCCTCTCTCTTCACCAAGCTCAATATTCGCTGGGGATATAACAATGTCCTCATCACCCTGGAAGATTGCTGGAAAGCAGCCTTCATCACCCCTGATGGGTTATACGAACCCAATGTTATGTTCTTTGGTTTTTGTAATGCTCCTGGAACTTTTCAGGCCCTCATGCATCAAATTTTCACTGATTTTATCGCTGAAGGATGGCCCATCATCTACATTAACGACTTCCTAATCCACAGCAGAAATGATGAAGCACTTCACTGGTCCTTAGTCTGGAAAGTTCTCGACCGTTTCCACAAACACAAACTCTACCTTAAACTTGAAAAGTGCACATTCGCTGCCTGCAAAGTGGAATTTCTTGGACTGGTCATTGAGGAAAAGGCCATCTCTATGGACCCCACCAAGCTCTCCACCATCGAAGGATGGACTCCTCCCTGCTCTGTAAAAGCAGTTCACTCTTTCCTGGAGTTTTGCAACTTCTACCGCAAATTTATCCCCAACTTTTCCACCATTGCTTGCCCTTTCATTGACCTTACCAAGAAGACCTCCTCTTGGGACTGGTCCCCAACCTGCAAAACCACATTCTGTTCCCTCCAATCTGCCTTTATTGCCCGCCCTGTCCTTGCCATGCCCGACATATCCTCACCCTTCACCATCATGACAGATGCATCCCTCACTGCATCTGGCGCCGTCCTCATGCAACCTGATTCCAATGGCAATCTCCATCCTTGCACCTACCTTTCTTATACCTTCTCCCCTGCTAAGTGAAATTATGACATCTATGATCAAGAACTCCTTGCTGTCATTCATGCCCTTGAAGAATGGTGCCACTACCTCTAAGGCACCAGTCGCCCCGTTACCATCCTTACCGACCACAAGAACCTCACCTACTTCTGACACCCCTATAAACTCTCCCACCGCCACACTCGCTGGCAATTCTTCCTCCAGGACTTTGATTTAACTTTTCACCATCTGCATCAGCAAACTAGCCCTTAGCTGTCCAGAATATGACAGTCTGGCCAGAGCTGGCCAGCTTTTCCAGCTCTCCTAGCTTTCCCAGCAAGGTACCTAACTGTCCAGGCCTGTCCAGCTTGTCCCAGACTATCCCAGCTCCTCCCAGAACCCCTATTTCTGTCCAGACTGTCCCAGACCTCTCCAGCCACTCCCAGTACCATCCCAGA
>JBBPLL010000863.1:0-11163 GCA_038089755.1 Leccinellum rugosiceps | reverse complement strand
TCACTGGGTGATAGCGTAACCCCTCCTGTCGAAATTGTGTCAAAGCACCGACGAGAGGGAGGGTGGAGCAGCAATCAGTTGTACCTTGATCACTGCCGCTGTGTAAGGCATCGCATCAAAATCGGCCACCGTGAACTGTGTATCTCCACGCGCCCGGATCGCAGCTTCCACTTCCCGGATCTCTGACCGGAGTTTGCACTGAATCTCGGGATGTTGTGCAAGCTCAAGAAGGATCCAGTTCAGTGAGTTTGCCGTGGTTTCGTGTCCCGCAAACAGAATCGCGCTGACTATCATTAGTACGACAGGAAGTGAAGGCCGATCCGTATTCCGTACCACATCTGGGACAACAACTCCTCTTCTGTCAACTTGTTCTTTGCCTCCGCATCCATGTTAGCTTTGACTGCGGGAATCGTCAGTAATGTTGACGAGTGACATGCTCATCACCTGCCAAGCAAGCTGAAAACATCCCTGTTCCCCTTTCCTGCTAGTAGGCTTTCAGCTTTCTCTTGCACCATCTCCCCTGCCACCTTCGTGGCCGTCAGTTTCACCTCACGCGCTCGTTCGAGGCGAGGCGAGGATGCATGATCGCTCAGCCATTCGAGTATCCGCACCGGAACTTGGTTCGTGGCAGCTTGCACGAAAATCTGTCCAGCAGAGGGACGTCCAAACAGATCACTCCTGTGAGCATAAAGATCAAATGACAATCGGAATGCATAATTCACGATGAAACTGACAACATATTGTTATACGTCCTAACCAATGGGTGGTTATCGTTGTCGACAGCGTCAAATTGGACATCGAACGCAGCTGGTGAGAAGTAAACAGGTTGATTCTTATAGCACAAGGGATCGACGGACCTTGACCAATTGCATCTAGTGTCGCACGGGAGACCCAAGTTGGGATGTTCAGGACGACTTTCTGATCGCTACTTCTCCCGATGATCTCCATCCACTTGGTGCTCATCTGTGGGGCAGGTGGATAAGTAAAGGGCGAGACACAGTGGCATACATGTACCTACAGATTCAGCACATCCCTGGAAGATACTCAAAAATGCTTTGGATTTAGGTCCTCCAAAACCCGGCAGAAGGACCCTCCTATGTCGCTTATGATCCTGGCCTATCAAGACACTCATCAATAAACGAAATCTAAACAATCGAGCCCGTTGCAAATACCAATGGTCCAACCGATCCCTTTTCCGAGCACCAATCGAAACACGATACGACTACTGAGTTGTTTTGTATATTGATAGGCCGCCTTGTGCAATATCCATTGGAGTGCTTTCGGGTCTGCGATCCAAAGTTGGTCAATCTACGATTGATCGATAAATACACTTGAATATCAGCGCTCATGTGTGTAATCGGTTATACCTACTCCAAGGACCGACTTGAAGAGCACGACGTCGCCGTAGAGGCATTGCCATTCAAAGTCTGCTTGACCGGCTGGACGTTGGAATAGCTCGAGGAGGTTTCCTGGACGACTCGTCAATGGCATAGCGAGAAACGGTAAACGAGGGACGGCGTGCCAAGGACAAAAGAAGGCGACTTTGGACCACGGATTTTGGACAGGCGAGGACCAGTGGTACAATATTTGAACGATACATATGCGAGGGCCAGGACAATGAAGCACTCTGCGGCAAAAAAGCCAGAAATCATGGTGAACAAACTGCACGGGGATACACGGGGAAATTTGGGGGTTTATAAACGTCTCGACTCTTCGTTTCAAGTCCTAAGCGGTTGAGGAAGCGGTTTGAGACAAGTCGTACGATAATTCCAGCGGCGTCCATGAATCGGGTAAGTGATCGCCTGGCACTGGACCACGCCGGAAAGGCCAATGTCCAGTCTTTCCGATAGAATCAGTGGCTGAAACTGAGTTACTTCTGCGGGCGGGAGACTCGGATTTGGAGGCAACTCCCCAGTTGAAGTGGCCCGGGAGTTCTGTTGGCTAGTGTTCGTCAGGAAGCAATACGGCCGCTCTCATACGGTCATACCCGGACTACTATGGGAGTGTAAAATCATTTGTGCTGCAGTACTGAGAGAGCAACTTGGGCATTCGACGAGTGACGGTAAGCCCCAGCTGGATTCTTCTTTTGCATTCTCTGGTTCGATGAGTTGGATCATCTTCAAGAACCTTTTGAGACATCCTTGACCTGTAGATCGACGATGCTCATCGCTCCCTACCTAATGCTCCAGAGTAACAACTCACATTAGACACGACAGTGTCGGATGGTGCCGTGTCTAATTAGACACCTTTCAGCTAGCCGCCACCCAAGCGAATGATTGTTGAATATCTCCCTACCTTTGCAGACAAAGGAAACCAACAACTCCACATGATTCCTTACTTATTAGGAAGTATCTATCAAAGCGCACGACGTTAGCGGTGCAAGCGGTTACGATGATTACAGTGATCCACCATCACTTGCATCAGCAAATTTCAAACAGCCGTGGAAAGCTAGCGTGAATGGTCTTTTCGGATCTAATGTCAGATATCTCTTTATGTACAGTCAAATAATATCTACCAGAAGAAAAAACTGCATCCATCTTGTTGTAAGCTAGTAATTGCCAACTGTGTTTCCGGCGTTATCGTGCATGTACCATCACTTGCGTCAGCCCAAAAAGAGTAGATTGTAGATTATATAAGCATTGATAAGAATTATTGATTATCAGTCCTCGAAACCGCCGCCCTCGCTAGTGTTTTAAAGTCCGGTCCGGTCCGGTTTTTTTCGGATTTTAAAAAAAACCGGACCGAAACCGGTTGCACAGCATTGGAGATTTGTCTGGACCGCAACCGAGACCAATGGCACCCGGTTGCATGACCGGTTTCAACCGGTTTTAGGACAAATCGGTCTCGCGCTCCTTGGCGTGTGAGTTTCGCGCTTAGCGGTAGCTGTATCGGAGGTAGACATACATCAGGGCTACATTTTGAGCGAATTTCCACGCTAATCGGATAGGATCCGGCGGAGATATGGCCATTTTCGGGTTTGATCAATTAATCTATATGTAGATCAGATGTGATTGCGTGTGTTTCATGCTCCGACGGCAGTGAACTAAATTTAGCACACATTAATAGCTTCCAATAGAGCCATAGATTGCATGGATCGGAGCATTCTCGGTCGAGATATATCACTTCTCAAGTCAAATACTGACTATATCTTCATACATGAGTCAAAAATATTCAAATAAATTCCAAAAATAGTATAGTACATAGGGGGTGGCTGTACACCAGTTGCAACCAGTTGCCTGAACTTCACAAAACCAGGCAACTGGGACTGATCAAAGCCTACCAGTAAGACTGAGATAACTTGCAACTGCAGTCCAGTTGCAATCAGTTACAATCCAGTCCAGTTGCCAACTGGACTTTGAAACACTAGCCCTCACTTCCACCTTCATCCTCATGGAAACCACTTGCCCTATCACTTTTGTCTTCATTCCTATCTTCAAGTCTACCTTCTCTGAGTTCGATACTGTCAAGTGCAGGTTTGGATAACCATGGCTCAAGCTTTTCAAGAACTAGTCACTTCCAACATGTTCTTCATCCTTCAGCCTTTGCCAAATCTCTTTCCACCATTCACACTGCAAGCTCCTCCTTATGCACCAGTCTGCATGCTTTGTTTCTCTCTAGATGAGATACTTCAGCTTGTTTTCAAGTTGCCTTTGCCTCTGCTTTTTCACTTCTTTTTTTCTGCTATTCCTCCCATTCCTTTGCATCCTTCACAAGCCAATGTGGCAGTTTTCATATATCAATCATATGATAGTTAGCACAACCATATGTTATAATTTTATGCTAGTTGGTTTTGTATGAGTGATATATACAGTAACTACTAGTGGTAGTAGTGTCATCTAATCCTTCCAAGTAATATAACTTGAATATCAATCTAGTACTCTTTCAAATAGTTGTAATATATCAGTTATGCTTATCTATATGTGTTACGACTGGCCCGGGTAGGGTCGGAAGTAGACCAGAAAGAGTAGCGCCGGAGGTCGAAGGGCGGAGGGACTGAGGTACGAAGGGACTCCCGATCAAGAGCTCGGGTGGAGGCTCGCATGGACTGAGTGGACTAAGGACGAAGGGTATGCACTTAAGCATCGCAGGAGTGGAGGGGAACCTCAATGGGTATATTGCTAGGCAGGCACTACATGGTAGTATCTGGTAGACTAAGATGGGGTTATGTAATCGAAGGTGTATCCCTTATATACGAGAGCGCAGCGAGCACGGACCATGACGAAAGGAGTAACTAAGGAATGGTCCAATGAGAGGGAAATCTATGGGTGGTCGATAAGGATACACGAGGCTGAGAAGGAGAACATAAGAGAGTGTTCGGGAACTCGGGAGAAGCAAGGAATGAGTAATCCGCAGTGAGAAGCATGAGTCATGAAGCTGCGGATGACGTAGGGATTGATAAGTGATAACGGAGGCAATGAGATAGAGATCGGGAAACCGGGATTACCGGGAGACCGAGGAGAGACGATAAGGGAACTGAGATCGGGAAACCGGAAGTACCGGGAGACCGAGGAGCGATGACTAGGGAAAGAGAAGCTGGGAAACCGGGGTTACCGGAAGACCGAGGAAGAGACGGAACGGAGACCGGGAAACCGGAGTGCGGACTGGGGAACCGGGGAGGTGTAGTTTACGAAGGAGAAGGAGAGACAAAGGAAGTGAGATGGGAAACCGGGGCTACCGTGACCGGGGAACCGAGAGAGTACATGCGGGGAAGCATAAGCGAGGAGAGAGGAGAAAGCCTTGAGGCTACCGGTGTGTGGCGGTGCCGGGGTCGGGGAGGTGTGGAGGAAAGGGGAAAAAGATAGGGGCGTCACAATGAATCGTAACAATATGCTATTAGTCTGCATCTCCTGCTAATACATCATTTACACTATTAGCACTAGTGTTACGCTTGCGTCTTCCTAAAGACGACCGTCCTTCAGTGGACGTCTTCCCGACTCTACCCTGAGAGTAGACACTCCAGGGGCTCACGGGGCAACGATACCTATCTACCAGTGAGGAGCTCACGAAGAGTCGCGTCAACTGGGCAAGGGCTAGCGGTTGGAAGCCAATGGCAAGGCTTCTGGGCGACCGCAGGAGAAGGTCTCACGAGAGTGAACTCAAGTGGATGACGAGTAAGAAAGACGCTAGATTGCGCAGAACTAACTAGGGAACACCATCGTGCTACGCTGGGTATTTATAGGTAAAGGTACAGGGCACAGACCAAGCTGTGTGCGTAGCAGTGAAAGAGAGGAAGACATAACGGGAAGGTGTACGCGTAATACGAAGAGAGAGAAGAGAGGAAAAGGAAATGATACGCATACTACCCGAAAAGAGAAGGATACAAAAGGAAAAGAAGCACGTGTCCGCCTAAACGGGAGTGTCTATGATGAACGCATCGTTCTCGAGAAGGTAGAGGGAAAAAGGATAGTCCCGAGTCGTAAATGTAGCCTCCACCGTGGGAATACCCTCAGGATGGACCAAAACCGTAACATTACCCCCTTCGTACCGTGGACGCTCCGAGTCCACTAGCATCCTAAGGTGAATTGTCTCCGGAATTGTGCTCAATCGCATTGTCCACGTCGATGTCCGAGAGCCGAGGTGATTGGACGCAAACTGGGCAGTCGTTTGGGTAGTGTCCATAGGCCTCACAGAGTCCACAGAAGTGAAGACCCGCACAGGCGAGCATGGGGTGCCCTTGCTGTCCGCATACGTTGCAACTATAATTGGAACATTCATCGTAAGCGTGATGAGCGTCGGCGCAAATCGGGCAAGGAGGTCCCGGGGTCGCTGCGGTGTGAGGATCGTTTCCACGATCATTCCTGACAGGCGTGGGGATACGCAGCGGCGTGATGGGTTGGGGGCTGGGTGTGGGGACGGGGACGGGAGAGGGAGCGGGGATGGGGACTGGCGGAGGGGAGGGGTTTCGGGGGTAGGGTGTGCCGATGATAGAGACACCGTGGGCACGGCAACGTCGACTGAGGGATGGGGATGGGGGAGTTCGAGGAGCGTGGTGATAACTCGAGGCTGACGTAGGTGAGGTGGGAGTGCTGCTCGCAGGAGATTCCAGAACCCGAGGGGCGACCGAGACGTTTGCAACAGCGCTCCTGCCGAGGAAGGGTCTTGCGGGGGGTGTGGCAGGGCGCTCAGCCTAAAAGGGGTTCGTATAGAATGCCAGGAGTTCGAGATACACGTCCTGTTGTCGTTCCAACATGCCGTCCCAGATAGGATGTAGGATGGGCCAGAGGGAGTCGGCGGGGAGGAGAGCGATAGTGTCCGAGAAATGAGAGTGGAGAAGGATATCGAAACTTTGGTTCCACAAGGTAAAAAGGGTGTCCATCACAGATGGCAAAACGGAAGAAGGAATAGAGCGATCCAAAGATATAAAAAGATTGAGACGTGCATATGTGTGATATAATTGAATTGAGTTATGAAAAGGAGTAGAGAAATGCTGAGAAGGAGAAAGGGTGAAAACGGCTCGCTCCACAGCAGCGAGAAGAAGGGGGGATTCCAGTACATTGGCAAATAGGATATTACGAATGGGAGCGTCAAATAAGTTGGGGACGACTACGTCGAAAGGGGGAGACGGAGGTGGCGAGATGCGGCGAGAGGGGCGGCGGTTGTGAGTGGGGATAGACATCTTACTGAGGGAAGTGGATGGGGTTGCGTTGTTTATAAGCGGAGAGCAGTTGCTGTGCGTGGGAGAGGTTTCGTTCGGTCTCCCAAGTATTCTCCGATGACGGCCATCCTTTCCAGGCCACCAGGTACTGGCGGCGTCCTCGTGTTCCTCTGTGTGAGAGGATCTTGTCAACTTCGTACTCTTCTTCACCTTCTATCTCCTCAGGGGGTGGAGATAGGAAGTTCGGGCCGTGTTCGGGAGTCTCTCGATAGGACGATAGTTTAGAAGCATGAAACGTGTTAAGGATGTTCCATGTGGGGGGAAGTCGGAGTTTATAAGTGACAGGAGATAGTACCTGACTGATCTCAAAGGGGCCTTCACGGCGAGGGGCAAGTTTCCGAGATGGGTATCGAAGGTGGAGGTTCTTGTTATCGAGCCATACCTTATCTCCGACCTTCCACGGGGTAAATCTGGAAGAGAACTGTTCCTTCATAAGGCGTTGTGCCTTATGATGGGCTTCTAAAGCCTCCTTGCGGGCCTCAGATAAGAGCGACAATCGTTCTTCGAGGTTGGGGAGGGAAGTCTTTCCGATTGGAGGATAGGCGCGAGGTTCGTATCCCAAGATAAGGGAAAAGGGGGAGCGGTTTGTCATGGAATGAATGGAAGAGTTATGGCAGAATTCGGCCATGGGGAGAAGGTCGGCCCAGGCATCGGTCTTTCCATCGCAGAAAATGCGGAGGTAGGTCTCGAGTTCCTGGTTAACTCGTTCAGTTTCTCTGTCGGTCTGGGGATGATAGGAGGAGGAAAGAGCGAGGTCATATTGGAGGAGGCGAGCGAGTTCTCTAGAGAAGGTGGAGGCGAAATTAGGTCCTCAGTCAGAGATAACCCGATCATGAAGACCGAAACGGGGGAAGATGTGTTTGAAAAAGAGGGTGGCGATGTCTGCGGCAGAGGCCGTCTTATGGCAAGGGAGGAGAATTACCCCCTTCGTAAGACCATGGTCGACCACGACCAGAATGGAATCAAAGGCGGGCGGGGACGAGGGGGGCAGGCCAGTGATAAGGTCCATAGAAATTTGTTGGAAGGGGCGAGTGGCGGAGGAGGAAAGGGGAGAGAGAGGGGGGGCGGAAGGGTGAGTGTTCACCTTATGGCTTTGGCAGGTGCCACAGCCGGAGACAAAATGACGAACAAAAGAAGAAAGCCCGGGCCACCAGTAGTCACGGGAGAGAAGGTTTTGAGTACGTAAAATGCCACCATGGCCACCAGCAGGTGATTCATGTAGTGACCTGACGATGTCAGTGCGAAGAGAGAAAGGTACATAGAGACGGTTTTTAAAATAAAGTTTGGAATCAGAGAAGGTCCAGTCGGAGAGGGAGGAACGAGGAAGAAGAGAAGTGCCTTCGTTAAGAGCGGCGAGGGCGGCGGAAGCAAAGGGGTCGGAGGAAGTAAGGGAAGAAAGTTTGTTAAGAACTGTGGCATCAATGGAATTAATAAAGAGAGAGTCAGGGAGAAGGGTAACATCAAGATTGTCCGAGGAGGTGTCAACGGCCGCGTGGCGGGAGAGGGCGTCAGTGGGGGCCATGGCGGAGGCAGGGAGGTGGTGAAAGGTGAGGTCGAAGTCTTGGAGGAAGAACTGCCAGCGGGCCTGGCGGCGAGAGAGTTTCTGGGGTTGGCGGAAGTAGGTGAGGTTTTTGTGATCAGTGAGAACGGTGACGGGACAGCCGGTGCCCTGGAGGTAATGACGCCATTCTTTGAGGGTGTGGATAACGGCAAGGAGTTCCCAGTCGTAGATGTCGTAGTTCCGCTCAGCGGGTGAGAAAGTTCGGGAGAGATAGGCGCATGGGTGGAGATCGCCGTTGGAGTCGGGTTGCATGAGGACTGCGCCAGAGGCAGTGAGGGAGGCATCAGTCATGACGGTGAAGGGGGATGAGATGTCAGGCATCGTGAGGACGGGACGAGTGAGGAAGGCAGACTGGAGGGAGCGAAAGGCGGATTCGCAGGTGGGGGACCAGTCCCAAGAGGTGGAGTTCTTGGTGAGGTCGAGGAGTGGGCGAGCGATGGTGGAGAAGTGGGGAATAAATTTGCGGTAAAAGTTACAAAAACCAATGAAAGAGCGAACGGCAGTGACGGAGCGGGGTGGGGTCCAGTTTTCGATGGCGACCAGCTTGGTGGGGTCCATGGCAACGGTCCTTTCTTTAATAACCAGTCCGAGGAATTCCACTTCGCGGGCGGCGAAAGTACATTTTTCGAGTTTAAGGTAAAGTTTATGTTCGCGGAAACGGTCGAGAACCCTTCGTACTAGAGACCAATGAAGCGTCTCGTCATCCCCGCTGTGGATGAGGAAGTCATCGATGTAGATGATGAGCCATCCTTCAGCGATGAAGTCAGCGAAGATGCGATGCATGAGAGCCTGAAAGGTGCCGGGAGCGTTGCAAAAACTGAAGAACATAACATTGGGTTCGTACAACCCATCAGGGGTGATGAAGGCCGCTTTCCAGCGGTCTTCTGGGGTAATGAGGACATTGTTATATCCCCAGCGGATGTCGAGCTTGGTGAAGAGTGAGGACCCCTTGAGCTTGTCAACAAGGTCTGAGATATGGGGGAGGGGATAAGCGTTCTTTACGGTGTGTTCGTTTAGGTATCGATAGTCTTGGCAGGGTCGCAGGGACCCGTCCTTCTTTGGAACAAAGAAGAATGGGGAGGCCTGGGGGGATTGGGAATGGGAAATTCGTCCGTTGGCCAGGTTTTCCTTGATGAATTCAGAACAGGCTTCTCGTTCTTTCGGATTCAGGGAGTACGTCTTGGCAACCTTCGGGACGAATGACTCCTTGAGTTCAATGGAGTGGTCAATGTCACGATGAGGGGGGAGTTCGTCCTGGGGGGGTTTGGAGAATATATCGGAGAAGTCGCTAATCCGATCTGGCAGGTCGACTTTCTTGGATCCAGCAGCGATGGCGGCTTCGGTAGAGATGGTGATCTTGTTCACCGGGAGTCCGAAAGGGATGGAGGTGTCTATCTGGTAAAGGGGTTTACTTAGGTATCGTACTAGATACCGTTGGTCATCAACATCATTTGGAAAGATAGGAGGGGGAGAGGGGAGATCGATGGTTCCAGTGGACCAATTGATGGAGGGGTTGAACTTTTGTAACCAGGGGAGTCCGAGGATAACATCCTCTTTGCCACAATTGATTACAAAGAAGTTGACTGGGGCGGCGAAGTCATTGAGAGCGAGAGTGAGCGTAGTGGTGTGACAGATGACTCCGTTTTTATTGGCAGTTCCGTCTACGTTGGACACGGCGAGGGGTTTGGATAATCGTGATGTTGCGAGCGAGTGTAGGGAGACCAATCGTTGGTCAATGAAATTTCCGGATGCTCCGCTGTCGATCAGGGCGGAGGTCTCGACGTCTTTCTGTTTCTGTGAGAGGGTGATGGGGATGATGATTGACTTGGCATGGGGGGTAGTACAGATAACAGGGGCAAGTCGTACAGGAGAGCTAGGCATCGTACTAGAACTCCTCTTCAAAAATCCGGTTCAACAACCTCTTCTGGTTCTTCAACAACTTCTGTTACGGCAACTGTGGGTTCTTCGGGGGTGTCGGGGGCTTCTTCGTACACGGTTCTCAATACGTTCAGGATCTCCTCTTTGGAGATATTCCGTCCAGTAACAATCTCGTTAACGTATTTTCCTAGTGGAGAAGGAGTGGGGCGGCGGGGCGGGGCAGTGGTTCTGGGCCCGGAGGCGGCGGTACTAGTACGGGCGGGGGTGGGGGCGTTTCGGGGATGCTTGCTGGTATGGCATCCGATTCTGTGACAGATAAAACATCGGTTCTCGCGCATGTGGCGAGCACGGTCCACCGGGGACATCCTAATGGCATCAATGTCCATGGCATTGGGGTCGGTAGTGTGGGAGCGGGAGAAACCTTCTCCTCGTCCTGCTAGGATGTCAGCGATCCTCCTCTGTTGAGCGTGGTACTTCGAGGCCTGTTCAATCCAGGCCTTGGTGGTGGTGGGTTGGACTTGTTGTGAAAGAATCATCTTAACAATTTCGCGGTCCATTCCGGTGGCGAGGTGCTCAAGGAGGGAGTCCTGGTCAGTGATACCAGAGCGGGAGGCAAGGAGTTGGAACTCCGATACGTATTTTTGGAACCCATGTTCCTTATCGCGATGGTCTTGTCGTAGTCTCCGCAGAGAGCGACAGGCTTCGGAAGCAACGTTATACGGGAAAAAGGTCGATTGAAAATCAGTTAGGAACGCCTGGTAGTTCCTATCGGCTTCAGGTAGGTTGGCATTGGCCACCTTGGCATACCAGTTCTCAGCGAAAGGGAGTCCGTTCCCTTTAGTCATCTTGTTTAGTAGAACGAGCAGCTTCGTCTCATCAGTGTAGAGCGCTGCGTTAATCGTGAAATAGGCCTTCATGGCCAACAACCAGTGGTTAGCATCCTTGCTATCTCCCGAGAAGTCATCTGGGAGTCCTGCCTTTAACTCAGAAGGCATCCTGGGAACTACTCTGGCCTGAGCGGGGGAAGGGGAGCGGGAGGGAGAAGGTGGAGCCGGGGGTGGGGGTGTGG
>JBBPLL010000862.1:0-11190 GCA_038089755.1 Leccinellum rugosiceps | reverse complement strand
TACTATGGGAAGGAGCTGGTTCACTCGTTCCTGACATGCATATTCTTGTCAGTGCCCTACTTCGATGGTCTTGCCTAGTACTAGCCCACTACTCACCGTAATCTCCGAACCTGACATATCCACCCGGCCCGGCGTCTGTATACCTTGTCAATGCTCTCCGTTGTGGTCTTGTAACTGTACCACTCACTGTAACCTTGAACGGATGGTGGTTGACTCGACTCATCTGTATATGTTCTTGTCAATGCCATTCGCCGATAGCGCTGTCCGTGTGCTGCTCACTGTTACGCTGTGTGGGGGTTGGTTGATTCGCTCCTTATCATGATGCGCATGTTTTTGTGAGCGTCCTGCTTTGATGGTCTTGTTTACGTATAACTTACCTCCGCTCCGCTGTCGTTGCATGTTAGAAGGCATCCTGTGGATTCACCACTGTGACAGAGGAGACGAGTCGTCTTTTACCATCGACGTGTTGTCCCCACCTGGGAAAAAGTTGCCCCAAGCCCTGGGCGTTCATCGATCATCGGTTACATCCGACCGGTACGACCACATGATGTGGTAAGATTACCACAGTGCCAGCCTGCCCGGAAAGAATTTACGAGCCGGCCCTGGTAATTATAGTAACTTGCATCCTCGAACAACCGTGAGAACGATACTATTCGTCCGGTGCAGCGCTGAAACCAGGATTCAGATCAGGCGTTAGCCACGACCGGAGTAGCAGGACACCGGTTTCGGTTTCAGTTTTTCCTGCGTACGAAGCAACGGGAGGACCAGACGGGGAAGCATTACGTAATGGAGACAAGTATCGAGGAAATATTGTTGAAAGTACTCACGCACTGGCTTATATGCGAGCGATGTGGACATCTGGTCGTTTCCCACAGGACAACTTCTCCTCGGTTTTTTCAAACACGGTGATTGGTCACGGTTGGCCTCGGTCAAGTCGTGGACTCGGAACTGCCATAGAATAGCAAGTTCATGCAGTAGGCCTCTGAAGTCATGATTACTAGGGGTAATCTCCTCTCACCGTCATCGCAGGAGATAGAGACACTGGGGATCTCGAGGTCCGTTCGTAGTCAAATGCCACTGACTTGCATTGTAGAAAGGACGAGGGTAACTGTATTCTTAAGGGCGCTTATGGTGGACGGACGGCCATCGGAGGATATTCTCCCCCGCCGCCCGGAATCCATGATGATGTCGGCAAAGTCCTATAAGTTCCGTCGATCCGGTTGAACGTGAAGTTGAGCATTCATTTCAGAAGAAGACACTCACAACGATCCGAAAATCAGACCACCAAACAGCCGTGCTCATCATTGATGCATTAGCAGCCTACACTCGGACCCGCACTCAGCCTCGTGGTCCTTTCGACTGGCTCATCAATATCTGAACGTTCATCAATAAATAATGTCCGTACGATCGACCAACCCACCTTCGAAAACTTTTCCGTGGCAGGAACGCGGCATCGTAATATGACGTGATGATCCTCTTCGTATCCACTCAATTGCACCTCCGAATCCCGAATCTCGAACGAGCCCCTGGCAGCTCTTGGCATGCCGCACTGTGCCCACTGAAATAATGACTCGATCCACAATTTCCGTTCAGGTTACGCCGTCACGCATCCGCAGCCCCTGCGCTCCAGATACGATGAACTTGAACCCGATCGGCGGTCGCAACCCCCCACCGCATGCGCACCTCCATACTTGTGATGGGTACCGGACTCGGGTGCCCACTCGTCTTCGCGATACGCGCATTCGGCAAGAGCGTTGGTCGTGCTCCTTATGAAACGTTCGCGTCTGAAAAAGTGGTCAAAGCATGTTGGCCCGAGGCGCGATGTGTGCCGGTCGCGTATAACCTAGTCCCTCATGTATGGGACAGTAACATACGGAAGCGGTGAGGACTCGGATCGGAGGGGGTATGTGAGTTGTTGTGAGTGCTGGACTTCGAGCTGCAAGGACACGGCGGGTTGCGGTGGAGGGACAATAGGGTCTATCGAGATCGATGATCGCTAGCGCAGAGACCACCTGAGCTCGAGACGTCATTGCTCGCTCTGCAAGTGGCCTTCAGATACGTCGGGGAACGGGGGCGCTAGCGTCATGTTGGGATATGTTGGGGTAGTCGTTAACAGACCTGCTAATCATCTGGGTTTCTAGAATCTTTCTTGGAAGGAAACTTTGGTTTGTGGTAGTCACAGTTCGCATAAGAGAAACCTGGTGCACTGATCAACCTACTACGTAAATACAGCATCATGGACGGCCTAGAAGTGAGACTGTTGGCTTGCACAAGAGTGGGACGAGAGAGATAGCGCAGAAAATACATGAGTACATATCCACATAATACATGCAGGACGAAGTGACTACTTGAAATTCGCTCTGAAGGTGGACACAGGCAGGAGAAGGAAAAAAGGGTAGTACGTGATCTACTATCCCAAGCCGATAACGCACGACTATTGTACGTCGACCGTCTGTATCCTGGACATCAACTCCTCCAATGGTGTCTCTGCCCGAATCTGAACCTTGATGAAACTATCCGTAGCAACGCGTTTGTACTGCACCCGCCCCTGTGGGGCAAGCAACAGCGCACCGAATGGTCGCCTAAGCCGAACCATGAGCCTGAACGCACGCGCATTCAGACCGAACCGAGGAAGGTCGCCCGAGAAATCCTCGTCGAGCAGGGTGCTGATCCACGGATGAACGAGAACTAGATGCTGCATCTCCAACGAGTTGTCCTTGGTCTCGATCCGCACGTCACCGAGAATGGGAGCCATGGCACAATAAACGTGGAGGGTTGAGTCGGATTCATGTATGGGGAGACGGACGACGCGTGTGAGGCGGAAAACAAGGCCAGGAAGTTTCAGTCGACCAGAAACAAGGGACAATGATGGAAGACTCTGCAGCCGTTCATATAGTCTAACAGCCAGGGAGCGATCCGGAATCGATGACTGCAACTCCATGACCATCCGATCCATTGCGGCAGCTTCAATTGGTTGTGGAGCATGTCGCGGATAGATTTGATTGTAAACAGTGAGATCGGCAGGTAGGCAGCTGTGGTAACTACCCGACATCCCGGTCCAGGCAAGAATAGTGACGTTGGCCGAGCGTGTGAGGATATACGCCAACAATCGACCGACCGCTTGATTACCCTCGCCATACATGATAGGGATTGCCACTCTGAATATCCCAAAAAGCGAGTATGCGATATCTTCTTCTCTCGTCGTTCTGCGCTTCGAAGCCAAGTACAGCTTCTCGCGGACCATTTCCAAGCCTGGCTGCAGCGTGGCGAGTTGATCAAACCTTGTAGCATGTTCCATCTCTGAGCGAATGAAAGGGGAATTCTTGTGATTGAAAATATCGAGACCACGATATGGCTTCCAATCTTCTGTGTAAAATCGGACAGCCTTCGAGGCGACGTACTCCTGATACGTCCACCCGCGAGTGTTCCAGATACTCTCCGATAGAGAACCGTTTCTCTGCGACCCCGAGAGAACACCAAGAAGATGCACAATTGTCAGTGCTGCGCGACAATACCACTTAAACATGGAAAAGATAGCTTCTTGCTGGACACCCTTGTCGGCCTGGTCGACACAGCACGTGTCGCTCCACGCCCATCGGAAGTGGTAAGAGCGTACGAGGTGGCAAAAAGTGACAAGCTTATTGTTCGAGGGGGATCTGGGCAGATCATAGATCGGGATATTCCTGACCATTTGGAATGTTGGCTCAGGTGGTTGCCACTTGTGCGAAAACATCACATAGTTATAGAACGCCTCCACCTTTTCCCGAATCTGTTCACGATCAAGCTGATCATGGGTGGTCATCGAAGACCGCAGTTCATCGAAGATCGGTTGCTCCTCGAAAGTGTCCGCTTGAAGCTTTTTCCCGCACAGACGGCCAGTAGTGACATCAATGAGCACGCGGGGAATGTCGCGAATGGTCTCCTCGATGGCTTTCCTAATCTCTAGAGTCGCGTCGACATATCGATTTCGAAGTGCTAATACCGAGATGAGATCAACACATTTTCAAGTTATAAGTAGCAAATGGAAAGTCGGATAACTCACTCCGAATTTGTGGGTCGCGTGATTGTTCTATCCTCGAGATCATTTTATCGAATGCATCGAATGCCTCCGTGTGGCGTCCCATGCTATGCAATATAGCATATCTCCTTTCGTAGCCTCTATAATCCGACGGATCGCGTCTAATAGCCTAACTATGTGGTCAGCGCCATCAGCTTGGTGTGGAGCGAAGGTCAAGCCATACCGCAGTAGCATCCTCGAGTTCATTCTCTGGCGAACGGCCTACTTCAACGCTTCTTCCCGCGTAATGACTTTCACTGTTAATCCCGAACCGGGTAGGCTGCCTCGTCCCTTACATCCGTGTTATTGACAATACTCCAATGATGTTGCCTGCGTACTACTCACCGTTACTTGGGGCGGAGGGAGGCGGGTGAGGTGGAGGTGGATATTCTGTAGTAGGTTGCTGTCAACGCCCTCATCAACGGTCTTGGCACTACTCACCATAACTCGCATGTCTACTCGGCCCTTCTGTAGATATTCTTGTCAAGGCCCTTTGTCCATGGTCTTACTCAGGCACCACTCACCGTTACTTTGTGCAGGAGCTGATTCACCCGTCCCTGCTGTACATATTCTTGTCAATACCCTACCACAATTTTCTGGACGATGTACTACTCACTGTGACTCCCAGGTGGATTCAGCCATCCTGTACATATCATTGTCAATGTCCTCCGTCGAAGGTCTTGCTCGTGCACCACTCACTGTTACTTTGGGAAGGAGCGGCTGGTTCACTCGTCCCTGTTGTGCGTGTACTTGTAAGTGTTCCGCTTCGATGGTTTTATCTTCGTACTACTCACTGGTATTCCCGTATGGGTCAGATGATGGACTCGGCCATCCTGTACACATCATTGTCAATTCCTTCCGTCAATAGTTTCAGGGCCCATCACCACTCACCGTTACTATGGGAAGGAGCCGGTTCACTCGTCCCTGACATGCATATTCTTGTCAGTGCCCTATTCCGATGGTCTTGCCTAGTACTCACCGTAACCCCCGAACCCGACATATCCACTCGGCCCGGCATCTGTACACCTTTTCAATGCTCCCTGTTGTGGTATTGGCATTGTACTACTCACTGTACCTTGGGGCGGATGGTGGTTGACTCGACTCATCTGTACATGTTCTTGTCAATGCCCTTCGCTGATAGCGTTGACCGTGTGCCACTCACTGTTGCGCTGGGTGCGCCGGGTTGGTTGATTCGTTCCTTATCATGATGAACATAGTTTTGTGAGCGTCCTGCCTTGATCATCGGTCTTGCCTAGTACATATAACTTACCTTCGCTCCACTGTCGCCGTGTGTTAGAAGACATTCCTGAGTAAATTGCACCACTGTGACAGACGGGATGACTCGTCTGTTACCTGTTACCATCGAGGCGCTATTTCTACCTGGGAACAAGTTGCCCATGCTCTGGGCGTTCATCGGTTACATCCGACCAGTGCGACCACATGATGACAACTTTGCAGAGTGTCAACTTGCCAAAAATGAATTAACGAGGGTTTGATCCCAACAGGACGAAAATAGATACAAAGAAAGCATTAAAAAAAAGTAAAAAAGATATTACGAGGCGACCTGGGCCCTTGAACAATCATCTCAGGAGATCGATATTATACTATTCGACCGGGGCT
Source organism: Leccinellum rugosiceps (assembly GCA_038089755.1). NCBI lineage: Eukaryota > Fungi > Basidiomycota > Agaricomycetes > Boletales > Boletaceae > Leccinellum > Leccinellum rugosiceps. Next base: position 5,513 of record JBBPLL010000862.1, on the reverse strand, counting down.
CCAACGTTCAAGTTGAAACACGGATCAGGCATTAGTCATTACAGAACAGAGGACGTCGGCCTCGACTCTTTTCTGTACCGGCAGGGGAAATTCGAAGGAGACAGACGCATTGTTGGAGGTAGCCTGAGCGACGATAGTATCACACTCGCGTAGAAGACGTACCACTGACCCGCACTGTGCTCTGTATGACGTCCAACTGCAGGCGAAATGTTGTTCAAGGGTAAGTACATTTAGAACACCCGATCGCAGGGAAGATCGGCAGACACGTACCACTACCATAACCAATGGATACACCCCATGATGATGATGATGATGATGATGATGATGTCAAAACATGATTGTTCTATGAGATACATAATCGGAATCGGATAGTGGCGCCAAAGTTTGATATGAAAGGGGGCTGCTGCGACATGCGAGAAATTTCGAAACGAGATGAGAGAGAAATCGCCCTCGAAATCCATAAACGATAGATGGGTCATCTTGGTTGAACAGTGGTTGCACCCATCGAAGACTGGCAGACCATTGACACGAGCACGATAGAGAGCGCCCAGGGCATAGGGTACCTGCCTGAAAGTGCCCAGGTACACGTGTAGGGTCCGAAAGCATAAATAGCGAGGTATTTCTCTTTGAATCGTGCTTCAACCAAGCCCAGGTATTTCCAAGGTGACCAAACGGGGAATAACGGTGAGCAGGCCATGAGCAAGGGCATCGATATACAATGCTGATGGGAGAAACAGAACCGAGTAAGATGAACAGTGCATTTCCCTTTGATATCATGGATACTCAGGAATTGAGCGGCAAAAGTTCCCTTGCAACTGACGCGGATCCAATTGAAATCGTTGATAAATGGTGGATTTATTCGATCGTGTTTCTTGCCGACGGGGAGCACTTTGTGAGTGGTGGCAGGGAAGGGAAGATTCGACGGTGGCGAGTGGAAGATGGCAGGGAGGTCCAGGTAGGGGAGCCGATGAATGCCGGAAGTGTTATCAACAATCTAGCGGTCTCGAAAGACGGCAAGTGGATCGCAGCTGGGACGGAGAGTGCAAAAGTGATGGTGTGGAACGCCACAAACCACGAAAAGGTGACCGAGTTCCAAGCACACGACGGTTACGTGCGAGCGGTGGACATCTCGGCCGACGGGTCACAAGTCGCTACGGGATCGGATGACAAGACGGTCAGTGTCTGGTCATTTCCCACAGGACAACGACTACTCGGTCCTTTCAAACACGACGATTGGTTGGCTTCGGTCAAGTTCTCTCCAGACGGGGAATTCATTGCAACTGCAACACGGAGTTGCGCGTCCGTTCGGGTCTACGACAGTAGCAACGGCAACGTCTTGGCAGACTTTCCAATCCAAGTTGACTCGCTCTCGAACAGATCGCTCGCTTGGGCAAGTGACCCTGAACGGCTGTTTGCCTTATCTCACGACGGCAACATCCACTGTCTCGACCCATCCACCAAGGAGACGCTCTCAAAATGGCGCATTCACAACAACAACTCACCAGAGGGCATCGCACTGGCATGCAATAACAGGGTCATCGCGGCCTCTGCTGGGTGGACGGTTTCATTCTGGGACACCACGACGCGTCAACAAATCGGGACCGTCATCCAGTGCCCCTCTTCTATCTGGTCCTGGTCTAAGAGCATCTGGTCTATGGCCATTTCGCCAAGCTGCGACATTGTGATCTCTGCTAACACGACACTTTCAATTCAGAACATTTGTCACGTATTTCCCGCACCCTACTGTGACGACGTGAGTAACCGTGCTCTTGCAAGATCATATCCTTACCAGTTCATCCTTAGCTACGACAGGTCCTCTTGAGGCGAAGAACTCGGCGCTGGTTAGCAGAAAAACCCGATCTCGTCGATACGTTACAGTCCCTGCGTATGCAGAATGATCGTCAAAGTATGCTTGTTGACTGTGTGACTCTATTATGTTGATATTTATTTTCACTAGAGAATGATATCGCGAACCTCGAGAAAGTTCTTCAAGAATTCCGAAACCAGCTTACTAGGTCCAACGAGGAAAAAGAGAGCCTCTTGTTTCTTCGCGCTCGGGACGAAAGTTCATGTGAGTTCTCGTCGTCGTCGAGAGCCCCTTTTACTAGACTAACGAAATGACTTCTCTTGATAAATCAGTGCAGGAACTCCACTGCGCGCTTGCCACCTCTCAACAAAGAATTGGGTCGCTACGCGCAGACTCAGGTGCGTTTGTCGTCATCCCAACTCACGACTCTGACATATTCTCTGTGATCATCGCACGAAAAATAGTCGACCACGAGCGAACCATCAAAGGATTGCGCGAACAGCTTGCCACGTACTCTGCGGTCGTCAAGAAACACGAGTGCGAAGCGCTATATGCCCATGGTCGCATATATGATGCCGCACAGTCTTTTCACCAGATCGCGAACACGATGACCAAGGATATGAGGCACAACGAATTAATCATTGATTGGTCCCAAGGCGAGCCTTCCCAGCATATCCCAGTAAATTATGCCTAATTCCTGTTATCAGAATTCACGGACAGATGCGTGTCAAGACTTCATGCAATCGGAGATGAGGCATTGAGGGCGCAGAAACACGATGAAGCATTTTCAGCCTACTCCACTCTACTATCACTCACTGCCTCACCCCCTAAAGCAGTACTGACAGAATGGGCAAGAATGGCTTTGATTCGTTGCTCGATGACTGAGGCGTTAGGTGCTGTAGACCAGGTTTGGTATTTATGGTCGCTTAAGATAGGATGACGATTCTCATCCAATTCAGTTTAAGCTGACAAAATTTCGCATATACCTGGCGATCTGCGAGGTTCTCGAAGCTAACGATCGAGTTACGGAGGCGGTCGAATGTTTCCGAAAGATGAAGGACGAGCTATCCCAGGAGGCGAATGCTTCAGATCAACCGTTGCAATGGGAACAGGGTGTGTAACTGCAATAACGACGCTGAAATTTGGCTGAAAATCTCTGAAGATTTTCGACGATGCTGTGTCGAGAAGCTGGAAAAAGGAGGTGATGTGGCGAGAAATTCGAAGAACTACGATAGGGCCATCGAATTCTACTCGAGCGCACTCTCGCTTGACCCAGAAAACGTCAGCGGCATCATAGTCAAATGCTGCAAGGCGCGACAGGGCTTGTTGGAGGACGAACTCGTGGATGTTACTAAGGTACGCGTTGGTTCATGCATCACGGCAAGCCGACAGCACTTACGGTACGATCAGGTTACTGAATGCGACCCACTAAACTACGAGGGGCACGAAAGAGAACACGCGCTATTACATAGCATGGGTCGTTATAAAGAGGCATTCGAAGCGTTCGGGATGATGTTGTCGAGCATGAAGAATTCACCTGACCCACAAATTCGTAGTGAGCCCGTATTTATTACTTAGAAAATACGGGCTTATTTCTGCTCATAGACATGCAGAGATGTTATCTTGACACAACCCCACTCATTCGCAAGGCCGTCGAACAAACTATCGGTGACATTCCCCGTGTACTCATCCACATCCCCACCGGTCGTCTCTACGACAAGACAATGCAAGCGGCAGCTTTCGAGGAGGACCCAGTGTTCAACGAGTTGCGGTCTTCCATGACTACCCGTAACCGGCTCGACAATGCACGCATCAAAATGGAGGTGGCGAAGTTTTATGAATATGTCATGTTCTCGCACAGGTGGCAGCCACCCGAGCCATCTTTCCAACTTCTCGAGAACACCCTAATCTGTGGACTACCCGCATCTCCCGCGAACGACAAGCTCATCAATTTCTGCAAACTTGTGCAGTCTCGCCGCTTCCGATGGGCGTGGAGTGACACGTGCTGCGTTAACCAGAGCGACAAGGGAGTTCAGCAGGAATCAGTAGTTGCCATGTTCCGGTGGTATTGTCATGCAACGCTCACGATTGTCCATCTCCTCGGTGTTCACTCCAAGTCGCAGAAAAAGGGGTCTCTGTGGAAGAGTATCTGGAACACACGTGGTTGGACATACCAAGAGTATGTCGCCTCCAAGGTCGTACAATTCTTCACGGAAGACTGGAAGCCCTACCTGGATCTCAACATGTTCAACCACAAGGAATCCCCAATTATTCTTGCGGAGATGGAACAGGCAACGCGATTTGCTACTCAGGCACTTGCTACGCTTCAGCCAGGGCTGGAGAGGGTGCGCGAGAAGCTCTATCTGGCTTCGACACGGCAAACGACGCGAGAGGAAGATAATGCATACTGCCTGTTCGGTATTTTCAATGTCACTATCCCTATCATCTACGGTGAGGGTAGACAAGCGGTCGGACGACTCTTGGAACATATCCTCACGCGTTCAGACGACGTCACCATACTTTCCTGGACCGGGAATGCGGGTAGTAACCACAGCTACCTCCCGTCCGACCTCACTGCTTATGACCAGATCCTTCCGCCGCACGTTCCACAACCTGTCGAGAGTGCCGAGATGGATCGGATGATTATTGAGCTGCAGCAGTCCCTTTCTGACTCCTCCCTGATCAATCGATTATATCAAGGACTTCATGATCTTCCTTCATTGTCCCTCGTTTCTGGTCGACTGAGGCTTCCAGGGCTTATTTTCCGCCTCACTGATCTGCTCCATTTCCCCGCACCCGAATCCGACCCAGCCCTTCATGTTTATTGCACCACAACGTCACTTCTCAGTGACGTACGAATCGAGACTAAAGACGACTCGCTGGCGACGCAGCGTCTGGTTCTTGTTCATCCGTGGATAAGTCCTCTAATCGACGAAGATTTTGAGGATGATGTTCCTCTGTTTGATCTGCCCATGCGTGCAATGCGGCTGGCCGTTCGGTGCGCTCTTGCTTACCTCGCAGGGACGCATGCAGTATAGACGCATTGCGACGGACAGTTTCATCAAAGTTCAGATTCGGGAGGAGACGCCTTGGACGGAACTGATGGATTGCATCCGTACGGTCAATGTTCAGTAGTCGTGCGTTGTTGGCCTTGAACTACTTACAGGATGGTATCCTTCGTCACTTTCCCTCTCAAACTACATCCTACCCTTCGAGTGATGTTCGAGTGCTTACTTTTGGTGATCATGTACATGGTGTAGATACAATGCGTTTGATTTTCCCCTCTCGTCTGGCCGGTGTATTGACTATCAAGAGTTTCTGACGAACGACAACGGAATGCTCGATCAGACTGGCTTCTTATCCTTGCAACTGCACCTTGAGGTTTCACACCACTAGGCTTTGCCGCCCTCAGTTATCCGCTCTCCCCCCCGTGGTAAGGACAATTTTTACATAATATACGCCCTGCTTGGAGTGGAATTGATAGCGTCGTCGAGCGGCAGCCATAGAAACGCGACTCCGTAGTAGATACGTGTCCCATCTGCAACGATGATCGTCAGTTGTCCCGTGAGCTGAGAGGAGCTCACATCAGCAAACCAACCCTTGTATTGGCAGACCTGTACAGACACTACAGAAAACTACAGCAAGGTACCTAGTAATACAGATCTGTACAGAAAAATAGGGGAAACACAACTCAATAATTTTAGTA
>JBBPLL010000861.1:0-11230 GCA_038089755.1 Leccinellum rugosiceps | reverse complement strand
GTCAGAACAGATTGAAGGGTGGCGCTTCGAGTTTTATGCGCTCAAGTGGGTCGAAGCCAGCAAGTTCGTGGATAAGTTGTTACATCACAGAATCAATCTGACCCATCACTATCTACCCAATCCGAACCATACATTTCAAACATGTCAGAAGTACCTGAATCGCTTTCTGAGTCGTCCATTTCAGAGCCCTCATCAACGCTTCCACTTTCACTGGCAGAACTGAGTAACATCTCCCAATCGCAAGCGTCTAGGTCACTGGGCCAAAAACCGGCATCAAGATCATCGAACCGATGGGCGGGAGACTCGGAAGTGTTGATGGTAATGGGAAGAACAATGCCTCGATCGTCACCGACCAGGTTCTGTGCGACCATATCAATGGATTCCCACTCGAGTGCGTCAAGTTCAGAAACGGAAATATCTTGCTCGAGATCATCAAACGTTCCGAGAGGTGTATATGACTCGGAGGCGCTATGGAGTTCACATTCATCCTTGAGACCGTTCAGGCCGTCCATGCATGTACGCGATGAGCTGGCCATAGACTCTGCTCCGGATGGAGTATCTCGAACGTGAGAATACGTATGGCCGACTCCAAGGCCCCAGTGATATCTAAGCAACATATCACGATCCACGAATCTATTCAAGGCATGGTTGATTAGTACATCGTCGTAAATATTGCAGGAGAGAGACGCGTGTCACCTGTTAACATAGTAATACTTCCAGTCGGAGTCTTTCGCTATTGACGATAAACCAACATGGTCTGTACAGGTCCTTCCTTGAGCAAATGCAGGGATGAGATGACATCCTCTGATTACATCTGCAGGGTCGACAAAGCCGTATGCGTCCTCTTCGTCTGCGGAAATGAACCTCACCATATCGAGTTCCACTCCGCCATGTTGAGGTGGGACCCATTCAAACCACCGTACGTGTAGGAAGTCTACTCGACGGGGCCGGTAGTCATTGAGCCCTGGACCAATGTACTGGACATTTGCGTGATAGACACCGATGACGCGACCATAGATAAAGCGATGTTGCATCTTTGAGTCCTTGGTATATCCCGCTCGTAGCATCATGATGTCGCGGTGGCTACTATTAGGGTTGAGGCTATCCTGACCACGGCGAACGTCGTACGTAGTGTAGTTGATACGAAGCACGTTGTGTTGGTAAATTCGATCACCTTTCAATAACACTTGATCAATGCTGGCCTCCGACTTGTTGAAACTGTTGTCTAGACCCGTTGTTGCATGTTCATGGCTCGAGTTTGAAAGGTGCGCATGGATCGCCCTCATGCGAGGGAGGAGGTAGCGTTTCAGCTTCGTAGTAAAGGACTTTTTGCCTTGTTCAGCTGTTCCACATAGAAAATGAACTGGTGAATACCTTTAGGGCTGGATCACCCGAGCACCCATATATAAAGCTACTCAAATTAACTGGTCTATGTTGCGACTTCCCGATGTTGTAGCGTTCTTCGGGAACATTCGGGACAGCCTCCGTCTCAGTGCCACCGATCTTGCTTTCGAGCACCCGGCGTATTCTTGCCTGACGTCTCTCGATCCGAGTTAATTGACGGACGAAATCCTTTCGGCTGGTGCGGGTGTATCGCCCTTTTCCAACACGGTGTTCTCGCTCCCCCTGGGGCAAGGATCAGAAACTGTGATGCACAAAAAATTATGACTAACGGGTTGTGTGGAGTAAGAATCCGTTGTTCCGTACATCCGGATAAACGCGGTGTAGTCGCCCAGGGCATGGAACTTATAGTTGCGGAGAGTGAAGTTCTTTGATCTGTGCGACGTCGTGGCAGTGGAATTTACACGCTCGCGCTGGGAGCGAGTTCGCGCTTCACGGGCTTGACGCCGTTCGGCTTCCCGCTTGAGCTCTTTGGTGCTAAATGCAGGACACGTGTCAGTTTCGAAGGTACGAATAGCGTTCCCTAAAGACCTCGTTGCGTCTTCCATTAGTTGAAGAGTTTCGTCAGTGTGTAGCCGCAGCTTTGCAAGTCCGTGCCAGGAACAAAGAAGAGTAAGCAGTTTAAGCACAGTCGTACCGTGAGGATCCGGAAGCAACCCTTCGAAGACGGGGAGGGCGCACTGTGGATCAAGTCAGTCATTGTACTCGGGGATTGACTTACTACGTACCTGGAGGAGGTCTTCGAAGTCGTGAGCTGTCATCCTTTTCATTTCTGATGCATTCTTCGAAAATCGTCGAATAGTGTCCTTCCCAAACGAAGGAACTTGGCGGTACCTTTGAATTGAAAACACATCACTTACACACTCTTGACTTAGACTAACACAAAGAGAACTACTTGCCTTCCATCCAGCTCACGTAGTTTGTGCCCTCTTAGGCTATCCAGCATACGCAGTAGATGCATGAAGATGGACTTCCACACCCCAAGCTCAAAATCGTGCATCAAATCGACCACAAGCATGAGGAAGAAGTTGAAGTTGAAACTATGTAGTCGCTCGGAAAAGGCATTCTACATTGCCAACAGTGAACAAAAGTCAAGTTCCGAATCCGGTAGGGTACACATACCACGGTGGGAATAAGAGATTCATCCTTCAGTAGTGCTTCTACTTGCGCTGAATTCACAGCATAGTTCTTCTCGTAGATAAGTTCACGCACACTTGAGATTTTACCTCGTCGATCAGCGTCGTCGTCACGAACCAGTAGTGCCCGTTCAGTCATATCTCGTTGCGTACCCATGTCGCGGACGCGTACCATTGGGACCATGCAACGTGGACATGGGCACATACCGAGGTTGCGAATAGATGCTATGAGAACTCTATTCAAATAAAAATGGTGTCAGTCGAAGAATTGTGGCGAGGAATTCCGTACTTTTCGGGGTAATCAGCAGAATAGGTGAATATGCGGGGGTAGAAACGCCGCCTAACTCCATCGCAACACAATATGACCACGCCATGCCGGTAGGCGGTCATGAACTCTTCGTCGAGCAATATTCTCCATTGCTCATGGAAGAGCTCCCGTTGACAATGCGTACAAATTGCTTGGCTCGGAGCGCTGTTACCCAAATGCTCTGCTAGAAAATCCTTGAAGTCATCTGGTAACTAGGAGAAATGAGATTGTAGCTTGTAAGGACAAAATACATACGTACTTCTTGAAAGTACAAATTATTCTTTGGCTGAGATCTGCGATACTTCGACTCATTTCCAAAGAAAACATAAAGAGGCCATAATTTTGCAGCGCCAAACGTCGTCAGCTGGGTTGCATCCGACCAGAACATGAGAGCTGCAACCACACGAGGCAGATCACACCCAGGCTCTTTGGGTGAGTCTTGAAGAGCCCGATGCGCCTCAACATCAGTGGGCAGACCTTTACACAGCCACATTTGGTTGAAAGTATTTGAGTCATAACACAACCACATTTATATCTATACCTCTGAAAATTTTCTGAGAAGCTTATACATATATAGACAATAGCCTATAAAAAATTCAGCCTATATTAATACTAAAATTATTGAGTTGTGTTTCCCCTATTTTTCTGTACAGATCTGTATTACTAGGTACCTTGCTGTAGTTTTCTGTAGTGTCTGTACAGGTCTGCCAATACAAGGGTTGGTTTGCTGATGAAGGAATGCAGTTGAGGTAAAGAGTTCCCCCTGCACCTTGACGTCATGGTCTTTGTGGGGTGGTCGCCACTGGAGCTCATAAGGCTCGAAATGGAAAAGAGACGCATGGGTTGGGTCGGAAATTTTTTCTTTGATGATTGCGACGAGGGAACGATGATAAAACCCAGGGATGGCATAGTTCTTCGCCCCTGGATTCTTTGACCGACTATGAAATGGAACGGAGATTGTCACGGAGGAACACTTCCATCCTTGGTCCCCACCCAACCACTCGGGAAGATCGCCATCAAATAGATTCTCTCCGAGGTGTTTGTCGATCGAATCCCACGGGGTCTGTGACACAGCGGAAGGCAAAAATGACGGATTACCAATGATGTCGAGCAGTTGTTTGAAACTTCCCTTGGATTTCTGGATTCCTTGATTCCAGTACCAGTCACCAAGGCGCATCGAAGTTTCATTGGGGTAAGGATGGTGCGGGTTACGAGATCGGGATGTGGACTGGGAGGAATCACACTGTGTGTTCGATGCATTCTCGATAGAATAGGGATCCTCCGGATCATGGAGAGGAAGTGAATCAGTATTATATATGCGAAACAGTCCGAATGTATTCGGTTGCGTCTTGAATAACTTGCGCGCCGAAGACGATATGGATTGGGGGGATTGCTCGACAGAGAGATTCACAACATCCTTGGTTGCTAATGGTGAATCGTTTGCCTCCGAGGCCCAAGTCAAGGGAGCAGTATAAACTTCAGGAGGAGGAAATGGTGTCAGGCGTTCCGGAAGTATGTCCGGAAACGGGGTCGATAAATTAGAAGACTGAGTGGACCTTGACCGGGGTTGTGAGGAAAACATATCTTCATCTGGTGTTACAGACACATCATCTATTATTTGCTGCTACAGAGAGGACGTCCAGATGAGTTTGTTTCTCGTATCCAACAAAGATGAATAGTATACAAAACTACGTACCTGTGGTAATTCAGACGAGCGCCATCCCTCATGGGCTTCAGAGGAAATACTTGCAGGTTCTCCACCCAAGGCTCTACCTGCGCCAGCACCAAGCCTGCGCCTTTTAGCTTGATAGAGTTCTTTCGCCTTCGCCAGGGCACAGGAGAGTCGTTTTTTTCCTTTACGACATCCTCTTTCATGGCGAGTGAACGCACCCAAATCATTGAACGTGCGGTTGCAAACACAAGTTTGGAAGAATGAAGTTGGATCTTCGAATGAAGCCATCCATGCTGAGAGAGATTGAAGCATCGCGTACGCTCACCAGTTAACAAAACGATGCTTAAGTAAAAGGTGCCGTCAGCTCGGCAGATTTAGCCAACGACTTACGTCGGTGGGAAGCTTGAACGAAACCAATGATTGCGAATGCCACGTCACTTCCGCATTTACGGAATCCGACTATAACATAAATTGAGATGGGTGTAGCGCACATTGAAGTCCATTGTAGAGGACAACAGGCAGGTCGGTGGAATCCTCGAGATACGCGCATGGCGAGAATGCAGGAACCGCCGAAATGACATCAATCGAGGGGTAAGCAACTTAGTCAAATGGCAATCAGCACAGTGCTGAAAGGAACATCAATGACACACCCAAACGACCTCCCAAGTACCTATACTACCAGATGAAACCGTGAAGCGGGCGAGGGAACCCCAGGAGTTGGCGGAAGAGGTATGTGAACTGCAATGAGAAACTTATGAGGGGCGAAGGGTATGCAATTGAACTTGTCAAAGGAGAATTCAACTCGGAAATAAATCTAAGTAATACCTGCAACCGATCTTGCCAGTTCTTCAGGTGAATCGTGTAATCAGTGGACAACGAACTCTCACTGGCAGAGACCCAATCCGAGATTGTAGCACTGCCTAACCCGAAGTCTCTTAAATCAAAGAACAACAAGAATCACCCCCTGTGAAAACTTGCTGTGCTCAGATCGGTCGACGCATGTTTTGACGTGCGAGCAGCTGATTTGTATGAAACGAGCACGAGATAAGACTAAAATCATAAGAATTTTATGGTGCCATGGGTGTGTTCAACTGTGTTATTGGCTGCTCGAATGTGCGCCTAGTGTATCCTAGCAATGTCGAGATCAATGTTCCTCGTCTGCTCGTTTCTGCTTTCCGCTGCTCTCTGATGCCATTCTGCGTCTGGTTAGAAATGCAAACATATGTTTTATTCTGTTTTACTGTGTACATTATCCAGTGCACATTTATGCGTTCTGATACGTTCTGATGCGATGCTACATCTATTCGTCTGCTTAAAACTGCAAAAATATGTTTCATTCAGCTCATTTATGTACATTTTCTATATGCGCCACTGTGCGCACATATGCATAGGTACTCGGCATCATGCTATAGAACAGCAACCAACGAAGACGTACAAAGCAGTGTAACGATATTCCAAATGCCACCACTGAGTCGAAAGCAATACGTTCAGGGTCGAAAGCAGGCGGCAAGGTGACAAAAGCGGTGCGAATGAGCAGGGGATCCAATTTTCCAAGTCGAAAGCAGAGTGAAGCGCGAGAAATGGTGCAAGGGGGAAGGGGGGGAGGGACACATTGTGGAGTCGATTATGACGTTCCTGGAGCTAGTGTAGCTTTCCGTTTGTGTGGATTGGCTTCGACCACTCTTTTCCTCGAGGCTGCAAGAGATTAGTAGCATGTACTCCTTCGACAAGAGAATACGCACGATTGAGTCTGCTTCTGTATCGTAGGACCGTGGTTGTTCGTCAGTTAATAATATACTAAAACGGGTTATTTTCCCGACTCACCGTACATTACTCTTTTGTGAGTGTCCAGCAATATTCCTCGAATTCATCCTTTGTGCTGTCCGTGTTCGCCTGCTTCAACCAACGGCATGCATAGAGATTCTTGTATGTGCGTAGTAGACAAGATGAACATCCAGGCCACAAAGCAACTCGGACTCTCACTTACCGGCCATTTTTCTCTGACGGAACTCGCATCCGGCCTTTGGTTTTCCTTTTTTTTCGGTTCTTGCTCCTTGTCCAGTTGTGTAAGTTTTGATGACTCGGGAATCGCAGCGGGGAGTTCGGGTAGCTTGGGAATATCGACCTTGGCTTTGGAGAGAGACTCAACAGAGCTAATAAAGCAAAGTAGTTAGAACCGACTCGGTCGAATGATAGAAAAATTACATAGGATTGTTGGGGACTAATCTGAGACTTCTCTTCAGTGTCGGCTTGGGGCGTTCTTGGGGCGAGGACTTGTTCTTGCAGCCTTCCGGCGCTTTGTTACTGCTTGTATCATTATTGTCACTGCCTATAAACTCCAAGTTGTGTTCTCGTTAATTGTGGCAGGGGGGTTCAGGTCACTGGCCACGGTACCAGAGACCTTGTCGTTGTCGGTAGTTGCAACCATGTGTGGCCTTGCCGGTGTTCCTAGGCACAGCGGTCGTGCTGTTGTTACCAGGGCTCTGCTGGGTACTGGTACTCTTGTCGTTGTCGGTAGTCGCGGCCACGTGTGTGGCCTTCCCCTCGCTGATGTTCCTAAGCGTACTGGCGGTCGCGCTGATGTTGCCAGGGCTGTGCTCGGTGCTGGTCGAACTCTTGTCGTTGTCGGTAGTCGCAGCCATGCGTGCGGTCACGGTGCTATTGCCAGGGCTGCGCTCGCTGTTGGTCGGACTCTTGTCATACGCACCGTCGTATTGTCGTTTGTCGCTGCGGGTGGGCCCGAGTCGTCATGTCATCACCCCATTGGTGCGCCGTCGTCATCGACGTTGTGCGTGAGGGTGCGTGCGTGCTGTAGGTGGCCTAGTACTTCAATTATAGCAGACACCGTTCCATTTGCCCACGCTTAACCCGCAGTCAACAGGTCGTAATTCCGAGCCAACAAGTACAATAAATCATATTGTTTCAAGGGAAAAAGAAAGTCGTAATCCTGCAACAAGTTACCCTATGTGGTTCCAATAGTGAAATAAAGTTAAAAAAAGACGAGGAAGAAAGAATACATGTATCCGAATATAAAACATACCACATTCGCAGGGTAAAAAAACAGGCTGGATTGAAAAGTAATAGAAGCGACGAGTGTCATCACATAGAGGCACTATTAGGTGAGGGAGGGTTCATACACTATGATATTGAAGGTGTGAGCGAAGTACAGGCTCACCGGATCGACTCTGCCAGAATCTCTACGCATTGTCTGGAAACCTTTGGAGAGCGACAAAAGTCTTGCATCCTGATGTGAGTAATGGCAGTAATATATTGTCCCCTCACAGTATCCATATCACTGCCACCAACAGCATTATGAGCCTGTGCAATCTCCTCAACCTCCGCTTCCCCAAGCATTTGTCGCAGAGCACTTTCCCAATCCAAACATCTTTGCTCAGCTTCAGCAAGACTCACAGCAAGTGCATTCTTCATTAACAACGCGTCTGCTAGCATCTTCTTTAAAAGTTCGGGAGGAACAGACGAGTTGGAGAGTTGCTAAGGAAACATTGATGTAAAAATTATGAGCAACTTTTTGAGGCAACGCACCAGAAGGTGAAGACCACCCAGGACAGCTTTTTTGTAGCTGGCAAAGTCGATGTGCTTGGATGATTCCACGGCGTATTTTTCTACATCAAGGAGAGAAGGCTTGTAGAGGGGTGAGGGACGCCGGTTGATCGGACGGGTGTGAGACTCGCTCTCGAGCGGTGGTATTGGCATAGTACAGGATTTGAGCAGCACTTGGGGACCCGACATATCGATGAGCTAGAGCCCGTTGGAGTCGATGGGAGCAGATAGATGGCTGAGTAAACCCGCGATTGCGTTACATTCTCAGAATGTCACATCATCTTACACCCGTGACACGTGACAAAGTGAATCAATACGAGTACAGTATTACACAGGGTAGAAGGGTGCGTGTTTCAGAATATTCAAATCAATGAGATAACGCCCAAAACAGACTAACGAGAGCTTCCCAGCGTGCACTGGGTTCACCTAAAACCATGCTAAAGAAGTCAAAAATTAACCTATACTCACTCGCTACGTCTTGAACGCAATGAGCCGTGAGAAATGTTGATTGACCGAATGTGTAGTACGGCAGGGCCAGGGCGCGCATCTCTACGACAAGCTAGGGACATGTCAGAGAATCAAGGATAATAGGGATTAGCAACCTCACCCAAGACAATACAAATACGACTTTCTCGGCAACACATTCAATCTCCGGGGTAGGGAGTGTGAGCTCTCCAGAGCGTGTCGCAGGGGAAATGACATCTGGGATCGAGATGAACCCGCTAGAGTTTTCATTCACAAGACATTGCTGCAGTAAGTGTCGAGTAGCTTCATTATCGAACCATCTGATATCACCCTCGGGCTCAGATGTGTGCCAAAAACGATATCCGAAACCTCTGTCCCATGTGGTTTCAGCGGCAACCCGGGGAATTTCGAGTGATTGGGTAGTGAGGGTAGCGAAGGACGAGTATAACGGATCCCAGGTGAGAACCGGATCCGGTACACAAAGCAGGGAGTCGATTGCGTGCCATACGGTGCTCAGGTACCAGGAAGCGACACCGCGGAGCTGAACGATAGGATCAGTTCGTCCCGCTGGGATAACTACACTATATTGGCATACTTACTAGAGTGGTAATGAGATTTCGGAATTCACTGTCACGGGGCACTTCAAACGTTCCACATCAGTAAATATTAAGTAAGATAAACATAACAAACTGACCCATACACCTCCTGACATAACGTGCTAGGACTTCCTCTACGACGGAGCTGATCGTCCCAATATCGAACTCGAGCTGGTTACCAACCAACGCATCGAGCGAGACACGGTTGATTAGGACGCGTCTTGCCAGGGAAATGGAACATTCCCCAGCGATCAGCGCCCACAAGTTTGCTTTGCGAGTCCACGTGGAAAGAAAGTACGCTGATTAAATAATTTAACGTTCCTAAGGAACTCGAACAAACGCTGACAATCGGTGTCGCACCTGGAATCGCGGAGAACTGCATGTGTGTCAGCGCGCCGGCGGATAGGGCCGATCTCGATGTGGCATCGGGCAATGGGTTGCTGGAGTTTGCAAGCTGGGCTGCGTAGTTTTCTTGAATTAGCCTCTCCAATTCCTGGAGAATGTCGACTTGGGGCAAGTCAAGGCCATCGTTGTCCATGGGGGATCGATGGCGGACCAAGAAAAGTCTGTAGTCTATTAACGCGGAGTCCAAAAACAACGTACGTGTAGTGTCGGATACGGATACGGTATAGTATCATACCGTACGGACTCGACGGTTTTTCACGCCTGTTTCAGACAGAAGATTAGGCACAACACCACACATCCTATGAGGCTGCGTCACACTTGAAGGCCAAACGATCAACAACTCGAATGCAATTGTGGATGTTGCATTGCCGCCGACCGGAGAAATAACGTTGTTCAGCCGTTGTGTTGTCTCGAATCTCGGTGTCGAGGCAGTAGCAGCATTCAACTGCTTGGAGATTTTGATGAGAAATATCTAAATTCCCACTCTCAGGAGTTCCTACACCTCGAAGATGAAAGATCAGCGGAACTTTGATAAAGAAACGTTCGATGACAAGCTTTAGTAGAGAGGGACTCGGATGTACTACTTTCCCAGCGTTGAGAGTGTTCTGCAATCGTAGTGACGCGTTTGCACCAAGTCCCCGACTCCCCCCGATCGATCACGTGGGCGTATAATCGATTGGACATAAGTGCAAGCACATGCGCCACCCGACAAGGGTGCTTATTGACAAACCTGAAATGAAATTATTCGATGCGAAAAGCAGAATTTTGGATAAAACGACGTACATTTTCAGCTTTGGAACGTTCAGTTCTGAGTGCTAGTAGCGATGACTCCTAATCAATGAGTTCAAATTCCATGCATAAGCATTTTCCTGACACGACAACGGTCATTTGCAGGTGCCTGAACGTTTGCCAACGACAGAACCTTCCACTTCGTGGGAGTCGGGAATCGTTTTCCACGGCAAGAAATTGGATGACATTCAGCCACAATTGACCAGTGCCGCATCAGTAAACAAGGTAACAAACAAATTAACAAATACAAATGACGGAAACGACATTTTGGGCATTAAAATGAACGAATTACATTGAATACCCCGAACTCGCTGTTGCACATAGCGAGCACGGCAGTGGAGCGTTGGCCAATGGCAACACTCGCAGTCATGGAAGCAGTGTCGTGTCATTGGATCTGACTCATCACCCTAGTAGCCGACGTCGCTTGTCACATCGGATCCCAATTCGGAAGCCTGTCAATGCGCCTTCTGCTTGCCGCCAGTGATGGTGACGAAGGGAACGAAAGACAAGGGAATGGCTGCAGCGGAGGTAATAGCTAGCTAGCTAAGTAGTATACAAAGCACGGAAGTGTTCGAACGAACATTTTAACATAAAAATCGAAGGTGTCTTATCAAAAGTTCAAGCTTGTCGTTTCCCATAGCGAGCACGTTGTGTCGGCATGGCAGCGACAGCGTTGGAACAGCGGGATGTGGATGCATCCGCCGTACTTCACCTAAGTTACTAATGCAAGGTTCTATCATGTCCTAAATTCGTACCCACATGAGAAATATAGTTCGGATTGGGTAGATAGTGATGGGTCAGATTGATTCTGTGATGTAACAACTTATCCACGAACTTGCTGGCTTCGACCCACTTGAGCGCATAAAACTCGAAGCGCCACCCTTCAATCTGTTCTGAC
>JBBPLL010000860.1:0-11255 GCA_038089755.1 Leccinellum rugosiceps | reverse complement strand
GATGCGGCGATGTAGTTTGACAGGTACTGGGGCCCCGGGGGGCCTGTCGTACGGGTGGGAGTGAGGAGTTCGTATGCGCGTGGGTGAGTGAGAGTTTAGGCAAATAGAGGGGAGAGACGTGGTCCTGTGGACTTGCGGCACCTGTGGGCGCATTGGCGTTCCCGCGTTTGAGGCGGTGACTGGTCTTCTTCGTCTATTCATCAGCTTTCCCTCCCTTCTTCCCCTGCGTCTTGAGTCCCTAGACCAGCTAATCCCTCGTAGACGTGGGTGGTGTAGTTTTGGCGTGTGTGTTACCGTATGTGGGTTTGAGTCGTCCTGTCGCCTCGATGAATAGCAATATGGCCGCGATGCCTTTTTCTTGTGTAAGCAGAGCGGGAATGTTGTCAGCATCCCTTCTCATGGTGTTTCTGAGTATTTGACGCTCCCTCGCGTATTGTGGGCAGTCTATTACGAGGTGGTTGATAGTTTCTGGGATCACGGGGCAGTGCGGGCATTCTGGGCTATCAGCTCGGTTGATGCGGTGCAGATGTCCATTGAGTGGCAGGTGACCTGTGCGGAGGCCTGTTAGCAACGCGGCTTGTTTTTTCGAGAGTGGGGAGATGATTTTTAGAAAGGCGTTGGACGGCTTATCCATTTTGAAACGACTCATGCGGCGGTATCTTGTTGATTCACATGGCCGTTCATTCACTCCCGCTCCCCGCTCTTCCTGCCGTCTTTCACGTACTTTCTTTCTGTTCCACATCGACGCTTGTGCAGCAGCCTCGTTGCAAATCGTTCCCGAGCCCGGACGCCTGTATGCATCGCCGAGAGTTCTTTGGCTGAGTGTTAGTCAGAGGGAAGTCCATAATTATGTTCTAGAAGCAACGGCCTTGACAGCTTGTTCTGATAATCCCTGGCCGCGGTGCTATTTACATACAGACTTGTCAGATCACACAGGGCGTTCGGAATTGTCAATGTTCCGGACCCTCGTGATGATTACGACACCTTACAGTCAGAGGCGGAGCGGTGTGTCTGAAGTTGCGGCCCGCGGACAACCGAAATGATCTTTAAAAGGCTCTCATGGAAAGCTACCTGAATCTTGATAGAGCAATACGGGGGTGCCCTTTCGATCTCAAGTTTCCGTCGGCGGGAATGGCATCTACGATATCCAACTTTTCCATCACTGGTCACTGGCAGGTACTAGTATGTCTCCGGTGGCACTTCGCGAATATACTTTCGGAACGTGATGTTATCAGCGTCATACAGCATTTTATTTCGGCTGTGCTTTCCATGATTTTGGCGATGCAACACTACAGCATGTGGTCATATGAGGCATGGTGGAACGACGGCGAGCATCGTTCCTCACCGGCCTCACCTTCCCACGAGTTGCTGTGCGTAGGAGTGGTGAGGCGCCACAATCACTGGCATGGCTACCATCCTGCAAGTTCACGGAATTCTTTCCTGGAAAGCATCTCAATTCTGAGTCCGTGCATTGTGACGACCTTCATGTCACTTTCTTTTAGCGGGAAGTAGTATTACATCGCCGACTTTTCCGATAAACCCCCTAACAGGCGCCTGTCCATCACGCGCATCATACTGGATGGAACACCCCCGTCTCACCAAAACGGCTTCAAAACACACTGACCACAATCATATCATTTGGGTTCGTTGGCGTTGATGTCCGTTCACATCGGTACTGAAAGTTTCAACCTTCCGCAAACTTTTTGTTAGGTTTCCCGCGGCTCAGACTCGAACAGCACAATTCTGAAATCTCAATATGTGGGTGGTGACGAATGTGACATGCGAGGACTTGAATGAAGTAAGGTAAGACGATAGTTCACCAGGCGTTCATGAATCACGCATCCTTCACAACTATCTACCATGTATGCATTTCAATTTCTTTGCTCCATATCCCGTCGGGCGTAAATCCTGTGCATGGTTCAGGGTTCACCCGCCCACCAACCGACTCCTGCTTGCTCTCTGTTCCAGATCAACTCCGTTTCTACGAAGCAGTATCCATCGACCATGCCTTCAGATAGTCCACTATTTCCACCGGCGTTTGCAACATATTAAGCATGGTTCCCGTCGAGTGAATGTCTGGCGATTGGCATGCTAATGTGTTGCAGTACTTCATTCAGCGCCCCCAAATGTTCTTCTGTCGCAATGTGAACCATTTTTGTACGATTTCGCAGGCGTCGGCAACAGCAATTCCATCAGCATCTGCGATGAATAAAGTTAAATGTTGAGGTTTCTGAGCGACTATCGTTAACGGTCCTTGATCCGATGTCGTGCGACACCTCAGAGCCGTCAAAAACCTTGACCAATGCTAGCTTTCCTCTTTATTAGGCAGGATGATTCATGTAGGTGCTGATCTGCAACATGATAACTAGTGCATGCATCGAAGTTGGTACGTGACATTGTATTCTCTGAAGTTGTCAATCCACCTTTTCAAAGATCGCAATACGATGATCCGAGTCAAAACACCATTCTAACCTGTGCTCGGGTCGTTGAGACGACGGCATTTCGGATGTTGAGTCTTCTCAAGGAGGATTTGGAATATTCCTCGTGACCGCACAACGCGTAAGATCACTATGAGATGAACTCAAGAATGGGTGTACTTGCGCAATCATATCCTCATAGCATCTCCACAAGCGGGAATAAGGACAATGCCACCGACATCAGAATGACTGATTGTAGACTCACAGGTAACATAGAAATGAATGATGAAAGATCAGCCTACTAGCATGGGTCCCAGATGGATGAACTATGGCTTGTCCCAAAGAGCAACAGTAACTCCCAAAGGACTCATGTCTACAGAACGTCCCAAGGGAGCTGAGGTGATCGGAGAGGCTCACTGAAAACGCTGTGCGGAAAGAAATCCTGGGTGTCGAAATCGAAATGCCACATAAATGTTAAAAGGCATGCAACCACCCACCATGCAACCGACTCTAAGATAATCACATTACCACATTGCACGACGAGATAGTCGTCCATTGCCCACAACACAGGCAGTCTCCAACGTGTTGTGACGACCAGACAACGCAAGTATTACTTGGTGCACCAGCCCTACACAAGAGCAGAACAAAACCGGAAAAAAAAATCACGGTACGAGCAACCTAGACTGGGATGAGTAACAGCCACTAAGCCTGATATGTCTATGGTAGTCTCAATGGAGTGGTGTACCATACCAGCTGTCACTTCCATACATTCGAAAGCAGAAGAATTCAAATATAGGCTGTGACCACGCGGTATGAAAACAGTTACGGACGGAATGACGGGAAGAAATGTGCACTAAGTTGGGTAAGGTGCTGATGAGCAGACTTCTCATGGAGAGGTAAATGGCCATCGCACTTGCCGTATCCAGAATGATACAAACCGAGCTGGGTGTGCAGAACGGTCCAGCGGATCAGGCGTGATGGCAAGTTTCTCCTTGGCAACTTGGAACGATAATGGTGATCTGAATCACGCCATGAGCCAGCCTCACCTTGTCTGACAAGAAATAAGGATGAAAGAACAAGAAAGAAGATATGATACACACGTTATCACCATGACAGCTGACAGCTACCGGGCTTCCCCTCTCTTTGGCGCACCCCAAGTTCGGAGAGTTGGGAGACTGTCATTGGAACGACGAACCTGCAAGCTGCCGGAAGAGGCCAGCGGGGATCGTGTTTGAGCCATGTGAAACAACAGCTTTTTGGATGTTGAGTATGGTGCATTCGGGGTTTGGTGCTGAAGGGTTCGGGTTGAAAGACGGAAAAGAAAAGGAGACGAAACGCGGAATGTAAAACAAGACAGGTCCAGAGTAAGTGATACCGTTTCAAAAGGAACAGAAAGAGGGGAGGCGGGAAACCCACGAGGCAAGGACAGAGACTGAATTGGCGGGGCCCAGGGGAACGAGGATGCGGGAACGCTGCGGTTGGGTCCATCAGACACGATCTGGGCGCGGTCCACAAGTAATGTATGCTAGACCGGACACCGAACCACAACGTCAGCGACATCATTTCACGAGTGCAGCATAGAGATCACTCACGAATAGGATGAGAGTTTCTTCACCTGCTCATAATACGTTTTCCATTAGAGCGATTCGTCGGACTTGACCACAGCAAACCTGCGAAAGGTTTTGACGAGGGCAAGGAGGTTGAGTAAGTCGGGTCCTTGTCCAATGATGAAGGATGGCAGATGAGTCAGCGACACGGGAGGACTGCCGTACTAGTGGGTGGGTGGGGGTTCGTTCCTCCTTCCAGTGTCGGATGTAAATCTCGTTCGCGAATCAATTTTTCTTCGTTCTATGGCTTCTATCGCTGGTTCCCTTGTGCGTTTCCTGTTTTGCACTGACTCCTATGACATCCACAGGTCATGTCTTTGGCGAATCTCGCAGGCTTTAGCATCACCAAGATGCATTCATTGCCACTGGTACATACAGCAGGTGATCTATGCGTGCTGGGGTAATGGCCCATGGGTTTCCCCGTTTACAGTAAAGGACACAGAGCTCTACAACCTGCATGGGAGAGAGGCATGTCAGAAGATAGCCTTCTTGTGATGCAAACTCGTCCATGCACCCTGCAAACACTAGTCAATCTGCCGTAGCCGTTCACACACGTCAACTCCCTTTCTCCTCCGCAGGTTCCATCTGTCAGGTATAATTTTGACCAGATTGTCTTCATAATTTGTACTGTCGTCTCATACGAGTATGTTCCCGATCCTGCCAACGTCAGTAACAGCAAGGCGCATCTTGGTCTTCCGCTCTGTGTCCTTGCCAGTGTATTTCCCCAGGGCTCTTCCGTGTACATCCAAGTAAATTGGAATATAGAGGATGTATGTGCTACATACTATCGGCGTGTTGGTGAGGCCGTCTTTGGCAACACTATCCTCGCTGGAACCCCGGCATCGTTGGATGTCCATTATGGGGAAGGGAAGCCGCGGCAGACGTTCAAATGTACTCATATCGCTCAAGTCTTATCAGCATCACACAGCACTTCATTTCAACCTTGCTTCTTGTTGGTGATGCACCGTGCTAACAGCGCTTGCTGTACCTACGCCGTTCCTGTGCGGGTGAGTAGGAGTTGCATGTCCGACTCTTCGGCTCTATCCGCTTAGCGTTTTGTTGTTCCCTCCAACAGGTTAGTATGCAATCATCACAGATGTCCTCTTCATCCCTTAGGCGAGTCTCACATTGTCAGACTGTAGAGTCGCCAAGATGATCGATCCTTTTTACCCAGGTCCCTTGTGGAAGGCCGTCCGCTGGTCGACCTCACTGATCAAATTGAACGGGATTCTGCCATTCGGCTGACTGGTGGCGCATTCAGTGACATTTACAAATGCAGGATTGGGTCTTCGTCCTCGGTATGGTACTCTCTACTTTTAGTGGTCGTTACTATCCTCATCTCTACTAGGTCGCCGTGAAGGTTTTGAGGTATTTTGAGTCTGAAGATCTAGAAGAAAACCAGAGGCTGCTGGATCGCACAAACAACCAGGTCGACTCGACCTCATGTTCTTAAAGTGTATTTGTTCGTCTGTTAATACTCTCCAGCAGATTCGCCGTGAACTCGGGCTTTTGAGAAGATTGGAGCATCCTAATCTTGTCCTACTGCTCGGGGTGACGACCATCTTTGGACCAACGCTCGGTGCGGTGTTTCCCTGGATGTCGCACGGAACCTTGCACTCTTTTCTCAAGAACAAAACCCTCACAGTAGACGAGAGACTGCAGCTAGTTAGTCACTATTCCCCTTGTTTTCTACCCCATGACGCTGATGATTTGTAGCTATATGGCATCGGATCAGGCCTGGAATATCGTACGTCCTCAGAAATTGTGGTGTGATCCCATGTTTTTCTGATCAGAGTGATGTCGCAGTTCATTCGAACGACGTGTTCCACGGAGACTTGCACAGCGTATGTCTTTAGCCATTTGGTTTGATATTTTCCCCACTTTTTACCAGGGGAATGTTCTCATCGACGGAGTCCAAACACCGCGGATCAGTGATTTAGGACTGGCATGCACGATCGAGAAAGTGAACCCTGGAATGACATACTTGCAACGATTGTCAAGCATGAACCATCCAGGGTCAGTCAGATGGGCAGCACCCGAGCAACTCGATGGAAGCAAACCACACCCATCTGGAGATATTTACTCGTTTGGATGCATCATGTTCGAGGTAATGTGATCTTCCCTGTTGTCCTAACAGCCACCAGACCAACTTCTCGAGGCAGGTGTTATCCGGCGAGGTGCCATGGAAGGAAAAGACGGACTGCAAAGTAATCGCTCTGAAGCTGATGACGCAAGAATTGCCCTCTCGTCCAGAGCGTGGGGCAATTCGAAACGACGATTGGACGTTAATGGTGCAGTGCTGGTCTGGGCACCCTCAGCGACGACCCACAGCAGGCCAGGTTGTAGCGGCGCTGTGCCTCGAGCTGTCTCCCTTGGGTCATATGCCCCGCAACACCCCCATTCCGAGTGCATGGCACTGTGTACAGTGTGAGAGGACATGTTGGGTTTATTGAATGTCAATGGTTTCAATTGCTCCATGTAAGGAAGTCTTGGCATCCTACGTAAGGCAAGACACGAGCCAGCGTAGGATTTAGTCTACGCGTGAGAAGCCAAGTGGCGCATCTTTTCTTCCTTCTGCTCTCTTCGCATTCCCGCCGTCCGTACCGTTCCCCTCCTGCGTAGTCATAGTTTCGCTCGTTATTTTCGCACCCGCCCACCACTCCCTCTCACAGGCCTCGTCCAAACCTTTCGTCCCTCAAGATTTGTCCGATGCTGTTCCTCTCAAGCCTGTCGTTCGAGCGTAGCCGTTCGCTGCCCAGCCCGCCCTCACAGCTCGCTCGCCCCGACAGCACAGAGTCCAGTTTCGGGCCGGAAAAAGCCTCCGGCTTTTCGCCCATTTGCGTACTGCCATCCAAGTGACATTGTTTCCTGTATATACCATACATATGCATTCCTTGTCTACATCCCTCAGCGCATCTCCGAGTTGAACCCACGCGTGACCACAACCTCCGCCCATCCTCAACCTTCTTCAGTCAGCCACCTAAGCACCGAATGCATAGATGGAGAGCACTGAATCGGAGCTCATGCTACATTTTCATATACTGCAGTCAACCAGCCCCGTACTCTGGGAATATACATTTGCCCGTACTATTAGGCCTAGTCGGGCCTTGTAGAACCGACACAGCTGACTCGGACTATGTACTTCTATGAAGAGCTTCTCGAATTCTGACAGCATTACGAGCGTGCCCTTTAACCTGTTTCCGTCGGCGGGATGTTCGCGCGCAGCGCTCTGGATGTGAGTCATTAGATTGGGTAATCAGAACGGCTAACGGATGCAACAATTCCCATTTGATCATTCGATACGAGTCGCCAATCATTCATGCGGGCTTCTTTCCAGACCCTCTTCCTTTTTTCACTTCAATGCTCATGTGAGTGCTTCCTCTTTCATATAGATCCCATTTATTTAGAGAACTTGCAGCAGATTTATCCGTTTGCCATGACCGGGATCTGCTGCGGGTGACACCGAAGTCGAGTAGGCTCGTATCGGTTTGTTGGAAGTCTCCCGTCTGGGGAAACCACTCGATCATTGGGAAGCTGAACACTGCGAAACGTTTCCAGGGCAGAGGTTAGGTGATCGGGTCTGATATTATTTTCCACTAAGTTGCCTACCTGTCATATATTTGGTTCACAGACCCGCCTGAATCCAATACGTGTTCAGGAATCTCCGCAATAGGTGTACCTCGTTCGTGACCAGCAGCCACAGGTGCTGCTCCGAGTCCTCGCTCGGCTCGTGTCCGTGGTACGCTTGCTATTTGAGCGCTTCGTAGTTGACAAAAGACGCAGGTTGAGCAAATGAGAAATCTGTCCGATGGCAAGGGACGACGGCAGGAGTTTGCGCGCGACTAGCCAGGCTATAAGCAGGGGGGGGCTGCGTTCTTGCCCAACTCCTTTGCCTCTCCGTCCTTCCATCGGATACAACTTCTCATTCAATCAAGGACCAGATTGTCCTTGTTCCAATGGAAGTTAGCATGGCTCCTCTGCAGTCCAGATGATCTCGACAGCATTGGCGACGCATCCGCTTCACCGGCCTGAGGCGCGGCTCCGTGTTGAACGTTGAACCTTACCGGATGCTCAAAGATATCACATAAGCATTGTCGACCCGGAGAATCCGATACTTATGATATTCATCGTTCCCATCGATATTCAACTGACAAATTCAAGGCTTCCGAGTGTTTCCGTGTATAGTTTACGAGTGATAGTAGACTAGAGGATGTATGGCATCGGCCCTGTCATGGTCAGCATTTGTGAAGTCATCACCTCCAATGGAGCTGACCTTTCATACCACTGACTACCTGGATCCGAGTATTAGTACCGTTTATCGACCCTAAGGCAACAGGTTCGGACATTCTCCAAGTCCTACCAGTATTCTGGGGCATCGCATTTCTACTGTGTTCATCATACTTTTTCAGTCATGGCCGATGTAAAACAGAAATAGACGCTAACATGAGGTGTGAAGAATATTAATGTTGGCTGTACCAATGCACGTGCTTCCTGTGCAGAGGAATGGGTGTTGCGTTCACTCATTGATTCCACTCCGTTCTCTCTCCCACGTTCTGTTCCCTTCACCCATCTTGCAGAAGAATATGGAGTCAACTTCCATGTCCTCCACATCACCCAGGTTAGTCCCATGTTGTCAGCTTGACGTGTCATTCACCAAGGTTATAGGTCCTCTTCATCAGGATATTTCATCGAGGGCCGCCCGCTGGTTGACCTTACAGACCGAATTGAACGCCATTCTGCCATTCTGGCGTCTGGTGGCGCATTCGCTGACGTTTACCGATGCTGGTGCAGAGGTACGACCGGGTCTTCTGAGTCGTCGCAGGTAATTACCCTGTTTTTGCTGGTCAATACCTTCCTCATCTCCTTTAGGTCGCTGTGAAGGTCCATAGATATTACGAGTCTCCAAATCCAGATGAAAATCGGAGACAACGGGACCGGCTAGACAACGAGGTCAACTCAATTTAATTCCATGTAAGATGTGTTCGTTCATGTGTCCATATTTTTTGGTAGATCCGCCGCGAGCTGGGACTTTTGAGAAGACTCGAGCACCAGAATCTTGTCCCTCTGCTCGGTGTGGCGACCATCTTTGGACCAACGCTCGGGTTGGTGTTTCCCTGGATGTCGCACGGCACCTTGCACTCTTTCCTGAAGAACAGAACACTCACATTGACAGAGAGACTACAGTTGGTTAGTTATGGTGTCGTGGCTTCGAATTGCCGATGCTGATTATCTGCAGGTGCATGGCATCGGATCCGGTCTGGAATATCGTGAGTTCTTGGAAAACGCACTACCATCCCATATTTTCTGATGGGATTGATAGTACATTCAAACGATATGTTCCACGGAGATCTGCACAGTGTATGTTCATGACTTTTGTTTTGATATTCGCTTACATTTTACCAGGGCAACATACTCATTGACGAGGAACAAATACCGCGGATCATTGATTTCGGATTAGCATGCACGATCGAGAAAATGCTGCCTGGGCTGACATACTTGCAACGATTGTCCAACACGAACCATGGGTCAGCCAGATGGGCAGCTCCCGAGCGGCTCGAAGGAAGCAAACCACATCCGTCAGCGGACATTTATTCGTTTGGGTGCATCTTGTTCGAGGTAATATGACGTCCCCTGTTGTCTTAACAACCACCAGACTAACTTCACGAGCAGGTGTTATCTGGCGAGGTGCCTTGGAAGGAAAAGACGGACTGCAAGGTAATCGCTCTGAAGCTGATGACACAAGAATTGCCCTCTCGTCCAGAGCGTGGGTCAATTCGAAACGAACATTGGAAGCTGATGGTGCAGTGCTGATCAGCGCGGCCACAGCAGCGCCCCAGGGCAGGCGAGGTCGTGGTAGCGGTGCACACGTTTTTCTCAAAGAAGCAGGATGTTGAATGGCGTGATCGGGAGATTCCCGAATTTCAAATCCTTTTTTTTTTTATAGCTACATATAAAGGCCCAACCCGGCGCCTGCCCGCATTTCCATTGTCGCCCCCAACTGGCGCGGCGTAGCACGAACACATAGACTGACCACCTCTCGTACCATTCGGATAATAATTACTGTTGCTCCTCGAGCCTGCTTGTCTGCGTTTGTGAGACCACCCATCATCTTTGCTCGCTGGCATTGGCATTCACTGGCGTCGGTGCTGACAATTCCAACCTTCGACAACCTGCATGGTTTGCTATTCGCGTGTTCCAGATATGGTCGTCCGATTGAACATGAAGAAGAGCGTCCTCCCATATATTCCTCACAAGCTACTACATAATCTGGTGACATGGTAATCCACCGTTCGTCCACTCCCTCCCCTTGCTCCTCCTTCCATCAGGTCCATATCTCATCCGTGGCTCTGGAAACCTCCCATTCAATATCTTCACACGTGCTTTCTTTCTATTCCATATCGGCGCTTGTGAAGCAGCTCGTGGTACATCATTCCCAAGCCCCGGGCCGATGCACATCCAAGTCGGATCTTAACCTTATCAGCCTGAAACTCGTCTACGCTGAGTCCACCATCGGGTCGATCCTTAAACATATTGATTCAACCGGAATGACCACCCCGGCTCAGAATGTAACCGTGGTCTTTTCGGAGGGATGGTTCAAATCACCGCGAGTCATCAGAGCATGCGTGTAAGGAGCGCGGCGCTCCGCTCGAGACCAAGACCTCCTAGCCTTCTGCTGACATGCACCAATGATTCATGCACTCACCAGTCAGGTAGACTGTCGTCGCGCTGATCCAGCGCTCACTCACGCCAGCAACACTTGCTCGTCCTTCCGTCGGATGTGAATCCCGTTCGTGATTCTTTTTTTTCTTCCTTTCATCACTGGTTTGCTTGCACATTTTCCATTCTACACTGACTCTTGCGACACCATAGGTCATGCCTTAGGAGAATCGCGCAGACGTTGACGACACCAAGACGCATCCTTCGCCACCGGTACATACGGCAGGCGGTCCATTCATACCGGGGTAGTAATGGCCCATGGGAACACAGCTCTACTCGCAAGTCGTCAGAACCTGGATGGGAGAGAGGCACGACACAAGATAGCCTCGCGACGACTCCACACACTAGACAGTCCGCTGTAGTCGCTCATACACGTCAACTCCTTTTCACCTCCCTCTATCTGTCAGGTATAGAATTTGTTCAAGGTGTTGGTAACAGGAAGGCGCATCCATTGTTACCGGCGATGTCGGGGTCTACTTCAGGAAAATGATGGCGCGGTTGTCATCTGCGAGCA
>JBBPLL010000859.1:0-11266 GCA_038089755.1 Leccinellum rugosiceps | reverse complement strand
TGGACGTAGCAACAGAGTGATCGGACACGAATTTATCCTACTAGTACTAGGTCTCTGGAAGAGCATAAAAATGAAATGTATCCGCGACTGGCGCGAGCCGCATGGTAATCACCAGGACATAAACGAAGACGACAATCTACAGATGAGGAATGTATGATGTCCAAGTAACGACTTGGTGAGCAGAGCATGGTAACGAGCGAAGGCTCAAAAGCATCAATACCACGAGAACCACTCGGAAAAAGATGGCGGAATACAATGCAAAATACTAGAAACCTTTGCCGATGAGGTGAGCCGCTCTGTTATCGCTGTGCCTCATAAACACAGCAACGACGCTGACCAGTGGACCTCCCGTCAACCCAAGAGATGCACCGCGCCAAATGACTACCTCCGTCTTTGTCGGAAATTCGTAGTCCCATGCGGCCAAATGTAGGGCGCCTAGCAGACACCACGTAGCGCACATCAGGACAGTTGAGGCATCTTTGTGATGTTGAGAAACAACCACTCTGGAATATTCCTCAATTGCGAGCAGATATCAATTTCGGAGAGTACAAACCTTCCTGACCACTTGAGATGTTTTCTCCTCGTCACTCAGGTTATTGGGTTCGGTTTCCTTTCTGTAGGAACAATAAGACAGTATTTCGTCGAAAACACTTGGTTGCGGCTTCCACGCATCTGACCTGCATGCCGTATCAGCAAGGCTCTAATGGCAGTGAGCAATAAAACACCGACAACTCTTCTTGTGAGAAAACCTCAGGTTGTCCATCCTGGGTCTCGTGGAAAACATGAGGACATTTAGCACGGAGTGGCTTGTCCCACCACAAGAGGAGATAGAACACCGCAAGTACAGCCATGCAAACAGTGTCAAGCTCCACCAGTGTTACCGCAATACCGATGAAGTGACGGACAATAACCTGTAGTACGAACCAGAGCAACTGGATGGTGAAGATTGCCTTCGACACAGTATCCGATTTGCTCCTGTCTTTGATTTCGTCCTCCCTGACAAGCGGATTCATGATCTTGCCTTTTTCGCAAAGCTCGACAAATCTGAGGGCATGAATTACTTCCCGATTCCCTCCCCTCGTACGATAGATAAAACCCCCAAATTCTGAAAAATAGCTATGTGTCTCAGACCAATTGTATCCCTTCCCTAAAGATGAATCCCGAAATATGTCAGGCGAACTCGATCGACGTACAAAAGAGAACTAGAGAACACACCACGAATCTCTATGACACTCTTCTGGACCTCGACCCATTGGCCAGCCGCTTTTCCAATCATCCACTCCGGGGCAACAAAGGACAATACGATGAATTGCGCATGCTTGGCCAGGATTTCAATCGACTTCTTTCCAGGTTCCGGAACGTTGAGATGGACCGCATGCCACAAGCAAATTACCAAGGTCAATATGCAGCTCCCCAGTATACTCCAGACGCTGCGAGATGACCCATCCAGCGGCGGGCAGTCAGATCCCGTTGGATCAGTAAAGGTTCCTTGGACAAAGCAGAAGAGAGACAGAAAAGCAAGCAAAACGCAGATCATGGCGAGGCGAAAGCCAACCTGAGCATTTTTGTTCACGAGCCTCGAAAGGGTCTACTTAATGGTCCATTCTCCGGCTCCCGTGTGGATCATTCACTGACGTTATGGGGAACAGCAACGTGCATGAAATTTGCGACGTTACCCTGTCACGCAGGACCCATATCCTGTACGCCACCTTGCATGCAGCGCAACACCTGGAATAACGAACATGGACCCTAGGTGTAACCGGATGGCGGTTCATTCGCAAAGCTCAGCTGGCGTTAAATGTGCTATATGATAAGCGGGTAGGCTTTCTTTTCCGGATGGACCTCAGGGTCGTCGACATTAGGGTGCCGAGCAGTAGGCGAAGGGAAGTGACTGGCTGTTAGCTCGGTCGGTGTACTTAAAAAGTTCAACAGCGAAGTTGGGAGTCAGTAAGGTAACAAGGATCTTCAGAGATGAAGAGAACCTCGATGTGCGACAGACTCGAAATCTTCATATCTACTCCTTTCCTGACGACGAGAACACGAACAGAGAGGTGCATCGTTGTGATGAGAACGAGGCAGTAGGCGCCCATAGTCATAGTCATCAAGCGACATACTGGAACGAGGCAAGTGGAATGAAAACAAGCAAAAAAGCAACAACACAACCAAACATGCGGCACGAGCCAAGCAACGAGGACGTACTTCATCAACGAGAAGTCCCCGATTCTGATACTGGCTTCCCATACATCCACCTTTTCGATAGGACCAAGGTTGTTCTGCTGCACTCTCCTTGACGCACCCTAGATGTTCCACTCACTTCCTTGGACGCACCACCTTTCTATTCTGATTTGGGATCGCAGAACTTGAAGAGTACGATGGGGACGGGACCCTTGGCGTACATATATGCGCCGACGTTGAATTCAAAGTTAAACAGGTAAAATGCCGGCAACTTGGGTTTACCGAGCGAGGTGTGGTACGAAGCATCGGTGGAATGGAAGCGTTTGGATAACGTGCCGACGAGGCGCCACGGAATCGCCGATGGAGCGATGTGAAGTGGACGGAATAGCAAGGTGACATGAAGCAAACGCTTCAGGCCTCAGGCCTCAGGGGGTGGACGATGGATGCCACACAACTTGAAGTCGATGGATATACAGACCGAACACCGGTCGCCAGAGCCTTCAGGGTAGTAAGGCGTTCCCTGGGCACGCCGGGATACGTCGATCAAAGCCGGTTGGATGGCTAGGTTGCCGCTTCCGTGACACGGACTCCCAGGCCTGCTGTCTTATAATGATAGTCCTACGTGGTACTGCCAGTTCTGACTATTCTGCGCTTACCGTGACCGTAAAGGACCCTTGAAGGCTTCTCATTTCCTCATCTGAGATGCCGGTAACTGCTGAAGAATGTCCAGAATGGCCTGAAGCAGCTGAAAGCTTGAAGTTCGGGCCATGTGATAACACTGCCTACTAGGCCTTTGAGAGGCTCTCTCATTGCCGCAGTAGCGACACCTTACTAACACTTGATCGACACCGCGGCCGTGTTTTCTCCACAGTCAGGTGCCCAGCCAATGAGAGATGGTGCAGCCTGAGAGAGCATACGTATGACTAACGGCAGGATGATTGATGCAGCCAGGCTACACATGGTTCCATCCGGTACGATTCAAGTTCCAGGCTCGGACCGGACAAAGATCACATCCAATAAATACTTCACAGTTTCAGCACACCACCGTTTCTCAAACTCTCCTTACTCCTCCCTCCCACCTCCATCATGATCCCAGTCGGAAAGCTGCTGCTAGCTGCGGTTACCTCTATCGCCGCATTTGGACTCTGGAAAGGCTTCCAGTTTGTATACCATGAATTTACGTCCCCCTTACGTCGCCTACGTGGCCCTAAAGGAACAAGTTGGATCTATGGCAACATGCGGGAAATTTGGGATGCCGTGCGTCAACCCCTTCATGCCTGTGATTCCTTGACAGATTTTGACTCCACTAACCACATCGTATTTTGCATGTTTATAGGAAAACTCTGTGCTTCATGAGGAATGGGTGAAACAGTACGGAAGTACCATGAAGTACAAGAGTTTCTTCTTCGTACGTCACTTGCTCGACTTCATCCTATACACTGAATCGTAATACGATGACCCCCAGAGTAATCGCCTGTTTACTATGGACACGAAGGCTATCAACCATGTCCTGACCCACAGCGGTGACTACCAGAAGCCCGCCCAGGTTAGGTACAATTTGGCCCAGATCCTTGGTAAAGGTGAGCGCTTGAGCGGTTTTCCTAGTCTGGTTTCATTTGCCTGACTATCGTAGGTGTGCTTTTTGTCGAGGGCAATCAGCACCGTCAACAGGTTAGAATCCTTTTTTCTGTCTTCGTTCGTGTTCATAAACGCGTTGTTTCAAACAGAGGCATATCATGGTGATGATAACTTTGCAAGCACAAACCGCTACGACGTGCGATTGACATTGTTTAGAACCCCGCATTCGGCCCGGCACAAATTCGGGGACTCACCGAAATCTTCCTTTCAAAAGCTATCCAAGTATGTGATATCTTACTCCTTTCCGCGCGTTTTTGCTTATTATAAGCAACACAGCTTCGCGACGTCTTATCGTATGAAATCGCCAAAGATCCTGCTGGAACCAGCACTGCCACCCGTCTTGATGTTATGCCATGGTTGAGTAGAATGACACTTGACGTCATTGGTCTCGCAGGTGCGCTCTTGACACTTCATTTGATCTACTTCAGGACGCCAACCAACCATGTTAGGTTTCAATTATGACTTTGATGCCCTCAACGTTAAGGAGAAACAAAATGAATTGCATCAGGCTTTTTCAACCATGACAGGGAGCAACCGGGGACTGAGCATCCTCCCACTTTTGCAGGCGCGGTTCCCACCTTTCCGCCTTATCGTCAGTCCCTTCTTTTCCAAGAGAATATGTATTCATCTTCTGCGTGGTCAGCCTAGCACTCGCGCTCGCGAACTCCAGGATGCGCAACGCACGATGGCACGCATTGGCAAAGAGCTACTATCGGATGCCAAAGCAGCTGCTCGGGCGAGTGCGACAGAAAAAGGCGAAATCGAAAAGAACAATTTGCAGGGTCGAGATTTGCTGTCACTACTGGTCAAGGCAAACATGGCGACCGACATCCCCGACAGCCAAAAATTGTCTGATGAAGATGTTCTGGCGCGTGCGTTTAGTCCCCATTTTCTGTTTAAGTAGCACCGACTCATTCATTCGTTGGCAGAGGTCCCTACGTTCTTGGTTGCCGGTCATGAAACTACAAGGTTTGATTCCACATTTTCAGCCAGGAACGTTGGGAATAAACAAGACTGCAATAGCACGGCAGTCACATGGGCACTCTATGCGATGACAAAGGACCCTGAAATTCAGACCAAACTCCGAGAAGAGCTGCTTTCTGTTGATACTGAAACTCCATCAATGGATGAGCTTGTGACCCTTCCTTACCTGGACGCGGTTGTGAGGGAGACTCTCCGTGTGCACTCACCCGTTCCAAGCACTGTTCGTATCGCAATGAAGGACGACGTCATTCCGGTTGACAAGCCATACAAGGACAAGTACGGTGTTGTTCACGACTCTATCAGGTACGCTTACGATTTTAACTACGGGGCTCGTCTGACTGCTCTCCTATCAGCATTAACAAAGGCGACTCCATTTTCATCCCTATCTTGGCAATCCACCGATCGCAGGAGTTGTGGGGACCTGATGCACGCGAGTTCAAGTACGTCCTTTCACCAAAAGCCTACAAGCGTTTTCTCTGACGTGCTGTACCGCTGATTGTAGGCCAGAACGGTGGGAAAACGTTCCAGAGGCTGGTTCGCACATTCCGGGCGTGTGGGGCCACTTGCTCAGTTTCCTCGGCGGTCCGAGAGCATGCATCGGATACCGGTTCTCCCTTGTCGAGTAAGTCCAATGCCCCATCGACAAGTTGATTCGCGCTGAACTGAATGCACTGCAGAATGAAAGCGCTTCTCTTTACGCTCGTTCGCTCGTTCGAATTCGAGCTTGCCGTGCCCGTCAGCGATATTGGCAAAAAGTCGGCGATCGTGCAGAGGCCCGTTTTACACAGCGATCCGACCAACAAAGCTCAGCTTCCGTTGTTGGTCAAGCCGTACAAGCAAACCTGAGATCTCGCCTGCATATATTTCCAAGCGTACAATACAATAGGTTTACAGTAATTGTATTCATGGTTCTGTACACGTATGTGGTGTCCGGCAATGGTATTTATTTTGGAATCTGTCCGTGTTGCCTTGTACAACTTATATTATCTAGAGTACCCACATGAATAACTAATGTCAATTCACCGAATTAACTTCTTGAGAACTTCTGCACGCGCGAGATACTCCTCCATACTGGCCCGAATAGCAATCTTGGACCGTTCGTCTTTCTCATCTGCAAATGATCATCAAGAAATGTCCGCGACGACAGGGGAAAAAATTGGCCAGAAGCGCACATTTGTGCGCAAGCATGAAATAGTCAAATGCGCCGTTATAAAGCTCGTATGCAGATCGATAGTTGTTCTTGTCATCCTGTTGTACGGCCCGTTGAACTATTCCCATTGCAGTCTAGTTGGAGAAAAAAAAATTGGTCAGGATCGACCAGAATGCAGCTGCATCGAGTTAGGGAGGCAACAGGACGACTTGCATGCAAGAAGACAGCCTCGGGTGGACGGGGGCGGTTTTTACCGAGGTTACTAGTGTTGCTCGCTGGCGTTCCCCTGGCCTCCGAGTCCTTGAGTGCGTCCAGGTGTTTTTTGATGGTCTCCGCTCTCAAAAGGTACTCGGTGACCTCTGACCGGATCAGGGTCCTCGACTGTTCGTTGAGGTCGTCTGTACTGACTTGCTGTGAGTGGATTGAATACAGAGAGAGAGAGAGAGAGAGAGAGAGAGAGAGAGAGAGAGAGAGAATAGGAAAACGAACACCGCTGGGCAAACATGAAATGATCCATGGATTTCATGTACAGCTTGTATGCCTCTGCATAGTTCTGCGAAGCATCCGCATCCATCGCCTGTTTCGCACATTGGAACGCTTCCTATGTAAACAGATTCGTGACGCGCGTGTCAGTTGTTTGGGGAACTTGTTGGTCACAGAACTTATCTGACATCGAGAATGACCGATTGCGCCGTAGTAGTAGTAGCGGTGGACTCCCCGTCACACTGGCTACCACTGGCAGTGCCCACGATCACCTTCAAGTTGTGCACTCTGTCGACATCGATGCGCTCCCTGATCGTTTCCGCTTTGTTCAAGTATTCGTCCGCCTTTGCTTTCAATAGCGCCCTTGATTTTTCGTTCGTATCGACTGCGTACAAAAGATGGAGGGACAAGGAGAAGTCGGGGTCAGCCTCTGGCGATACGGTAGCGATGTGCCACTGTACATTGTTGGGCAGCCATGAGATAGTCGAGGGCCGCCATGTAATTGGCGTACGCTTTCATGTAGTCCCCATTGCCTTCTGCGTCGATGGCATGTGAGAGCAACTCGAAGGCGGACTAGTACGGTGTCGTGTTGTTCAGAGTTGACTTGATCAAACACAGAGAATCAGTATATATGTGCTTACGTCGAGGTGGGTATCGGTGGGCATCCAAGTTGAAGTTCAGGTGGAACGCAAAGATGAATGGTCCGACTGTGGTCCCAAAGAACTTTGCATGATGATGGCGCCACGATCATTCGTAACTCGATCCGCAGCAATAGGAAGGCCCTATGTATGACAATACAGTGATCTACTGGGTCCCGAACAAGAGACATTGCATGTCCCTCGCATCATCAGCTATCATCCAAAATCTCGTCTTCACCTCTCGCGGCCTATCGTACACACGTCAGATCATCATGACACACTACTCACAAACGCGCACGTACCTTGTCGACCAAGTGTCTCCGCTTCGTCCTCGCCTTGCGCTGAACATGGACGTACTTTGCCAGCGGAGACTCCTCCACCCTTAAATTCGCCTCCCACTCCTCCACCTCGCTCAGCCGCCCAGGCCCAAAACTGACCCCACTCCGTTTCTTTGTCATCCACGCAGCGCTCTCCTCAATGCGCTCCACCAAGCCCTTGACAACTCCGGCTTCCTTGGTCATGCTACCTTTCGCCTGTTTCGACTTGGCGCTCTTGAGCGTCTTCCGGAAAGAGACTACGATTGGAACGGTGATCTCGGGAAATGCAATGCTCCCATGGACGGGCGCGCTGATTAGCCACTCGGCCAGCACGAACGTCGCCTCATCTACCAACCCCTCGGTGTACACGCGCGTCTTGAGGTATTGTGCCGGCGTGCGAATGTTGGACTCAAAGTCAAGTGGTCGGAGCGTAGACGGTTTAGGTTTGCCCGACGACGTCAGCTGTGACGAGATGATAGGTAAAAGGTAGGGCGCTAACGGGATGTAGGTGTTCGTGTGGCGCGACAGGTGAAGAATCGAACGAGCGATGTGGAGGTGCAAGGGATAAGAGCGTGTGTTTGATACGAGTCTGCAAGGCATGTTACAGGACGCTATGAGCACGAAACGATCAAGCTTACTTGATGGCACCCAAGCTCACTTGAACCAGAGGATAAATAAGGGATTTGAGCTCGCTCTCTTCCCCTCGTTCCGCCTGCACTTGAGTACTACATGCCCTTGCCAACACGAGGGACCAAAAGTCGACGGAATGCACGTATTGCCAATTGTATACCTGCCTATAAGCATCCTAAGGACATTGACGAAGTCGATATGCGTGCAGTAAGGCATCAGGGTGAAAGGCGCACCTTTGTTTGGGTTTTCATGCTATTCCTGAGGTGAATTGCAAGCTGCCTTATGAATCCAAATGCATGCTGGTATGCTGCCGCATGGTCCAAACAAAAGATCTCGGAGGCAGAATTTTTCATCAAATTGATGGAGGGTAATTTATGCGAGCTCGTTGACTTCGATGTGCGCATCAGCTCGAGGTACGTGCTCTGAGTTGGGCATGAGTGATGGGGCCGCATATCAGAACACAACTCAAACCTTAATGACGAGATCCAACATGGCATTGTCAGCGGAGTTCGCAAGGATTCTGATGGCCAAGAATGCTGCTATCCGTACGCTGTCTTCTGCCGAGGACCAGACCACCAGACATTGCTATAGTGTTGTCTAATTCTTGCGAGAGCTGCTGAGAGCCGGAAATGACTATACCTTTAGATATGCCTTGATTGCCTTCCTGCTCGTGACAACGTACGGGAGGATCTTTGCACTTTCGGAAAACGCAAGTTGAAGCGTCTCCTTGTCCGTAAGCTGAGGGATCAAGTGGACGACATTGTTGAAATACGACAAGATCAGCTTGTGGAGGGTTTTTTGCTTAGCCGTTTGCGTTGGCGATTTACTACAAAAAACCTGAATAAGGCGGAGAGTAGATAAAAGTTTTACATACTATTTTCCATTAGGATGGGTTTTATAAGGGATATGATGCATCAAGATGACGGGGGTGAATTTAAGAGTTGTAGTAACGAGTTTGCTGTACACTGGGGATAGAACGTAAGGGCGACATTATGATGAAGATTATTGACGGCTTACTCGCTGAGCTATCAATGCTCCAAACGAGGGTTTGGTTGTCCTCGTTCATGTATACGGCAGAACGGAATGCAATCAAGAGTTTTCTCAAGGCGCGCAACGAACGGTACTGGAGGACGCGTCAACAAGAAGGCAGAATGGAATGACAGAGCACTCACGTCGAGCAGTGCCTTTTGCCATCCGCGGAGGATGTCTTTTGTGAGGATAGGCAAAGACTCACTCTCCATATCAACGTCCTCGTCATTATCTTCTTCGTCCTCGTCATCGACCGCACCCCCGGTACTGAATTGGAGCAGCTCCCTGTCATTTTCTTGGAGGTACCTGTAGAACTCGGGGTCCTTCTCGGCCAGCTTCGAGAGCTCCTGCACGTGTGCAACGCCCTCGTCTGGGGCATGTGGTTGTAAGAGAAGTCGCGTTGCTGTGGAGACACAACATACCTTCCAGGTCATCGACCGGAGCAAACGACTCGTCGTCTGCAACATCTTCTTCGTCCTCCTCGTCAGAATCATCTTGTCCCACGTCTATCTGTGAAATGCAAGAGTTCATGAGCAGCGGTAGTGAACACGTAGCCTGTGTCATACGTCTCCGTCGTCAGATCCGTCCTCCATGAACCCAGCGCCGAGCAGATCATCGACAGTCGTTCCCTTGACACTGTAGAACAGAACGCACAGTCAGTACATCCCCGGCAGCCACGTCACGAGTTTACGAACTCGGCGTTTTCGCGTTCCTCATCCTCTTCCGCGTCATCCACCTCGTCGTGTACCGATGCCTTCTCCTTTCGCTTTCCTTTTCCCTTTGCACCACGTCTGCTCTCGATTTTCTTTTTCGCCTGCTGGTGTTTCTTTCTCGTCTGGATTGACTTCTTGAGCTGCCCGCTCGACACGAACTTGCGCGTCGCCTTGGTCGCCTTACCCATTGGTGTGACTACAAAAACGCAAAAACCAAGATAGGCAAGCTCCCGCATTCTGACATTCACACACTCGGTTCCAGATTTCGACCACGCGACATGATGGTCATGGTCCAAAACTCGAAGAGGCACAGAGGTGATTTACCGCAAACATGCGCATTCCCTGAGCCTCAAGGCCATGTGAGTCAAGCGCATCGCTCCGTCGGCCGACCGGGAATGGGAAGAAGTCGTGAGTATACGATTCAAATATCCCCTTCTCTTGCATGCGCCGGCGCTCGGCGTCAACTTATATCTCCATTCTCCAATACTCCGCTCTGTTCCCGCTCTGTGACCATCAGCGCGACATTCTTGCTGCGGTGAGAAGTTGGTTGTCCCTCTCTCTGCAATTCATCTTTTCTCCTTTGCCGATGGCATAGAAATGCGACCGCTACAAGGACCAATTTGATTCAGACCTACACAAGGTTAAGTAAACTACAGGGCGAAGTCTGCATCAGGTGTAAGGATAGAGAGTGCCGATGCTCGAGGATCTAGCGAGTCATCTATAGAATTCATATGAAGAACGAGCCGGTCAGAAACGAACAACCAGTATCTCCCGCCAGGTGCCGCGAGTGCCGGAATCCAGCCATCCGCCGAAACTCGGGAATGGTGAATTCCTTCTCATGTTAGTGGCAACGGCGCATCTTCATATTTCGTTGTTCTAGCATTGACGTTCCAGCCACCTTTGCGTCCAGAGGCTGCACAACCAAGTATTTAACTATCCTATGGAAAAAATTGTTACAAAGGAGTATCATGATGACAAGAACAATATTTCGTATTTCCGGCTGACCCTTTCAAGACCTCATGTGGAATCTCCCAAACGGGCCCGACCGTGCTACCATCATGGTGTGGCGAATCCGATTTCAAAATTTCAAACCAAGGCACGAACGTCGGCTTTCCATATGAACACCATCGAAGTGCAGACGAGATTCAGGAAGTCGGAGGACCTCGCGGGTGGACTCCACGTGAGCTGCTCAAGCATTTGCGGGGTAAGCATTGAGCTGACTTCGCAACTTGATGTAAGCCGACATCAAAAAAGGTCTCACAGACCTATTATCGACTCGGATGTAGGGCGAAATGGGGTTTGTGAGACGCGGGGACCTCTTAAAAGCGAAGGGTGCGGGAGAGGCTTCAAAGCATTGCAGGGTAAGCATTAAGCTGACTTTGGAACTTGGTGTAAGCTGACACCAAAAAAAGTCTCGGAGACCTTTTATTGATGTAGAGCGAAATGGGGTTTGTGAGACACAGGGATCTCTTAAAAGCCAAGGGTGCGGCAGAGGCTTCACTCAGCTCC
>JBBPLL010000858.1:0-11267 GCA_038089755.1 Leccinellum rugosiceps | reverse complement strand
TTGTCCTTCGGCGGTGTCTGAATGCGTTGGTTGGGGCCAGAAAACGAGACACAGATCCATACGAACAGGTAGAAGAATGATTCGAGATCGTCAGTGACTTCATGCTTCACGGGCAGCGTTCCCTTCGAGACCTTCCGCAAGATCGCTAAAGAGACAAATGGTAGTGTGCCCTGTCGAAGCTTATAAGTAATCGTGAGCGCAAGAGCAATAGTTCCATACCGTTCCGTGTGGATACTGCACCGGCTGGTTCAGCGGAACCGCATAGTCGAAGTCAATAAGCAGTAGTTGTCGAATCGCTTCGGGCCCTGGTTTGAATACCATATTGTTGGGACTTATATCCCTGTGCAAAATACCATTATTAACGACAAGTTTTTCGTGGACTTGCAACCCGCGTAAGCGTATGACTCGATTCCAATACGACAAAAAACTTACTTTCAAGTCCTTGTATCAAACCGCAAAGTAGTTCCTGCTGGGACTTGAACGTCGTGAACGGACTACCCACCGGCGTCATCAACAGACGCCGGTGTACACGATGCACGAACTTGGAATCTTCCGGAGGAGACCATCCACGAGATCTATAACGTAGAGTGTCGTCGTCCTGTCCGTCGTTGCGGACGGTCCAAGCTTTGACGAGTGACGGAACACCCGGCACTCCAGCGAGCTTTTCGAGAATACGGC
Source organism: Leccinellum rugosiceps (assembly GCA_038089755.1). Taxonomy (NCBI): domain Eukaryota; kingdom Fungi; phylum Basidiomycota; class Agaricomycetes; order Boletales; family Boletaceae; genus Leccinellum; species Leccinellum rugosiceps. The sequence goes on along the minus strand of JBBPLL010000858.1, from coordinate 10,589 downwards.
TCTCGTGGTCCACTAACGATTTCTCGACCCAGCTATCTTTGAGGACGAGATCGTACCCGTCGATAGTCCCATCTTGATGTATAGGTGCTCCGTGTTGTCGAACGTGGAAGCAAACGGTGCCACGTCCGATGAATCCATTACTTGCCCATATGATAGAAACGATGTTGTACTCGACACCGTCAACAGTGACAGTACCAATGAAGGGAGGGCGAAGGGGTCGGGGGATGGAAGGATAGAAAGATAGATGGAGAGTTGGGTCGAATCCGAGGACGGTCTTGTCTCCGTAGGCAAATGCGTATAAGATCTTGCACGTTTCTTTGAGCCGTTGGTGCCAGTTGATCGGAGCGGAGACCTGGACTCCGGAACGGTCGAAGTAGTGGACTCGCAACTCGGAGGCTGCAAAGGAAAGGGCGATGACGTGACGGCGCCATGGTTGGGAGGATAGAAGAATATACGCTTTAGTGTTGAGGCTCTTGACAAGCATCTTGTTGTCTTGAAACCTACTGGAAGTCATCTCGCCGATCGCCTTGGGACTTTTCCAGGTGACTGTATCGTAATCTTGGCCAAGGGAACTACCCTCAAGCAGAAGAAGGTCGGGTTTTCGGGACCAGCGGGATTCTCCTTCTTCTGATGCCAATTCCTTGGTGGAGAACGTGCCGTACCACCAACGCCGAGAGTTTTTATTACGGGAGGAGGATTGGTCGGGATTGCACAACAGTAACGCCGCCGTGAGGGCGTTCATGAAGGCGGCATGACGACTCTCCGGGGTGTGCATCTTCGTTTTGTTTGCTTTTTTCTTACCTTCGTAGTAATCCTGGTCTCGCGACGAGTCCCCATCGTAAGCCGCTCCTCTGCGAAGCCCCTTGAGAGAACCGAAAACCGAGCCTACGTCGGTATCCTCGATGTCAGTGTCGACCTGTTCAGGTGAACCGCTGGCGGGGTTCCCAGAAGCTGGTACAGTGGGCTCCTTCGAGTTTGGTGCTGGGCCATCCACGGGAGAATCCTCGACAGGATCGCGGTCGGTGAAGGTGGTAAGCGGCTCTGGGTTGGTAAAATGGTCGCTGATGACCCGTTCGACTTGGTCGATAAATGCTTCATTGACTATCGCGCTAGCAGCCCCACCACTGGCAGTTTCAACGTTCCACTTCCTCTTGTGGACGTTGTAAAGAGCCCCAGCAGACTGGACGTCAACGTTGCCGGCCGCGTCGTCGCAGTCACCGGCGCCTTCATCATTCCCCCCCTTCCCTTTTCGCCCTTTGCTCTTCCTTTTCCCTGAACTCTTCGCTTTGCCCTCCCCCTTTCTTGCCTTGGGTCCCGTATCACTCTTTCCTGGGACCTTGATAAGTTGGGCGCGGGGACGAAGACTGCGCATGGTGGCGGCGGTGGCGGCAGTAGCGCCCGCTCTTTGTGAACCTGCCTCAGTGACAGACATTCGGAGTGCGCAGTGATTTCGGTTCAGGTTGGTAATGAGGTCATCTTGATCGAGAAAAGCGAAGTCGGGGAATAGCCGTGAGATAAGACCGGGGTGTGAAGTTAGTGGGGGATCTTTGGATTCGTCCAGAGTGCACTGATCTAGCTCTCGCGAGATCAGTTCGTCCATGATATTGACGGGACGACCTTCTAGGGGTGTCGCAGTCGAACTAAGCTTTTGCAAGTAGTCTGTCAGGAAGTTGGGCATAGTGCTAAGTTAGATTGCTTTGTTTTTCCTTATTCCAGCTTGATTCCAACTCAGATGTCTCATATGAGCACTTACGAGCTATAAATAGCAAAGAACGCTGGGCGGTCCTGGACCCCGGACAGTCTGCCAAGTGCCCATGCTTGCGGAAAAAGATCTTGAATGATAGCTATGATTGATGCGTCCATGCAATGCATACGTTTCGTTAAATACCAGCGGTCACCTCGTCTCCGGCCGTTCCGAATCCCTATTATCACCTGACCATTCAGCTAATCCCTCGTCTAGACACCGACTCAGGTCAGGCACCTCTTTGTCTTGTCGTCTGATATCGGGGCCGCCAGTGCCAGGGAAAGAAGCAAATATATTCATTTTGTCATGGGAATTGGCAGTGCCAAGAGACGACGCGAGAAAGGATGAAATAGACCGTGATAGTAGAGAGAACGTACGCTGATGCTGACTCGGAATTGACTAGTACCGTGGTGAACGATGAAAGCACGTGATTCGAATTAATGTCGCTTCACTTCGATGAAAGATACAACCGAGCTCGACGACACTACTAGTAATAGGTATATAGTAGACAAGTACAATTGTATCCTAGTAGTGAACAGAAGCGAGAAACCTGGCCAGCACCCAATCTATTAAGACGCAGAACTGGACAATGCGTAAAACATTTCCTTGTCCCAGTACTTATTGAGCCAAAACTCCTTGGACAATGTATGGCTATTAATCGGGGAAAGGCGTTTATCAGCAGCTTTTCCGAATCGTGGGATTAGGCGTGCAGGAGAGCGGACTTGACTCAACGGGATAACATCGCCGAGATATTCTCCGTTTGCCCTTTTGGCTCGTCGTAGGACATGCATAGATGTCGTAGGGTCAAATTGGGTGGCTTGAGGAACGACATCAAATCGACGCGCGTACACGAGGAATTTCTTACACCACCATGGTCTTTGACCGCGAGGTGGCTCTGGACGAAAAATAAGTCGGAGCTCTGCCACGCAGTGACCTATTGAATAAACATTGATATGATGTACAGGATAGAGCAGAATTATCGATCACCTGACAACCCAGATCGTGGCCAATGTTTCTCCGGGTCGACGTTGAATATCACTGCGTCAAACCGACCATATTTCCAGTTCGTGGAAGGTGGGGAAGCGACAACAGTCTGCGCAGAGTTCAGTTCAGAGGCGGAGTGAAAAGGTTTCTGTTGGATGCGTATCGTGTACCAGACGGAGATGTCAGTAAAAGGAAGAGCACAATTTGGATCGGAGGAGCGTGGCCCGCCTATGGAATGTCGCAACTTTGACGATTCTCGCGCTAGGTAATCACCAAGGGCACTTCGAAGGTCATGGATTTGAAATTCTGTGGCAATGGCATTGATGGTACCTCGACGAATCTTGGGATCCCTGGCCAAGTTGATTGCGCTGTTGCCGGAAATAAAGGTTCGGGGAGGGAAAGGGATCTGAGAAGAGAACGATGTCGATATATCGTCGGCCTTAGCGAAGTAGTTGGTCGGCGAACGCTTAGGCTGGCCCAGTTTTGCGACAGAGTGAAAGAGGCGGGTATCATCGTCCACATCGTCGCCATCTAAAGTGATACCCTCAACGTCCCCGTCCTCGTCGTTACCGTCGCCACCGCGTCCTTGAGTCTTTTGTTCGTGTTCCCGAAGAGAGGTTGCCAGTTCAAATCTTGAAGATTTTTCGAGACGATCCAAATATCTGCAAATCTGTGGGTCCACGTCATCGTTGTTGCTCCGCCGAGCCGGATTCTTGATCATCAAAATGTGTGCGTGCTCCGTGGCATCGGCACTCCACTGAGACGGAACACCCGAGTCACGAATCGAGGGTACGACATTTTGAAGGAGCTCCAGTTTGGGGATATACCAGTTTGTAATAATGTCCTTCTTTCCTCGTCGTCCGCCAGCCTTAGTTACGTGTGACTTGTTCTCGTGGAAAGTGCGCAGCGACGAAAGTAGTATGCTACAATCGTTGTCGTCAAGTTCCGGGGCTTGCGCGAGGTAACAGAAGTCGAGGAGGGACCGGATCGCGAGAACCACGCCAGGAGGCGCAGCGCCGGCGACTACTCCGACAAGATACCGTTCCACATCTCTCTGCATCCTCCCGGTGACTTTTTTGAGATGAGAAATGCCTTCACCGAAATGTCTAAAGCCCACGGAGGGTTGGAGCACCGCAAAACGAAAGTCTAGTTCTTGTGCGCCAATGATGTTGATGGCCCATTTGACCTCGTGGTCCCAGAATCTCTTGTGCCATTCGTGAAGGGGCTCCGGAGTAAGAAATATTGAGGGATTAGCCATTCGCCAGTCTCGAAAAAAAGGGAAAGCGACACCATTCAGTTGAAATTCTTGTGCGGCCTTGAAGTATTCTTCTACAGCATCAGAATCCACTTTGATGTCACGGAGTTGCCCTAATGTGTATCTCTTGGTGCGTAGGGGGTGTTGTTTCGAATCACCGAACTGCTTGTACATAGCAGTAGTGATGGGAGAAGTCTTTCCTCCTACCCCGGCGAGCATGCACGCTTCGGGCGTGTCAACTATGTACGAGGAGATGAGTGTGTGGCAACGACGCAGGTTACCAAGGGGATCGTTCATCATTCTTCCAATACGAGCGGCGATCTTGAGAGGCTCCAGTACGATGTCGAGGCACTCGTGGATGAGACGATCAGTGAGCACACCACAAATGCGTTTTGATTTGTGGATAAACTTCGGTATTGGGAGGAGCGCTGCGAGGAGAAAGGCGTCCGATGACAGTTTGAGGCGAGTGGACATATGGATATTCGCGAGTCCAATCAAGAGAGGGTGCGCACATCGATCACCGACAAGAGCGGAAACGTTCGTCTTGTCGGACGACAAAATTACGCCGAGAAGCGTAGCTCCTTCAGGCAATTTACTCTATCGAATACATCAATCAAGACGCTGGGATATCACGGGAAAAATTGAACTCACCTGCATCTGCCATGCGACATCCCCTGTCATCCATTCGGTGTACACGCGAACGAGGTGCTCCGCAGTCCGGTAGACACGGCGAGGTATGAGGTCCATCTTGTCGTGAAATAGCGGATGACCGAAGAGTGCCTCGAGACACTGAGCGGTATCCCGGTAAAATAGTCTGACGGGAGATTTAGTAGGCTCCGTGTGCAAGACTCGATACTTCCATTCAGGTCCACTGGGAAGACTCTCTACTAGGCCACGCAATTGCTGCGCTGTTCGAAATGAAATCGGGAGTGTTTTCATCTAGCATTGTTTAGAAATATCCGGGTGAGATGTTATAGAACTTACCAGTTCAAGAGAGAGAAGACTGTCGGTAGCGGTCATACTTAGCCCAGACCGCGTCAGCCAAAGGCCAAGCTCCCAGTCTGCACGAGAGGCGAACGGGTAGTACAAGTTTGAACGCCGCTCCGTCGAGAACTGGTCTTGATCGAAACGTTGAAGGAATGACGTCCGTTCTTGTGCGTAAGTCGCGGCAGCGCCCGGAAACTCCTCTACGCATTGTTGACAATCAGGATCTACATCCATCGGATCCTCAGGGTGATGGAAATCAAGTGAACTTGGCGGGTTCCAGTCTCCGGAAGCTTCCGAACGTTGCGGTTCCACCACTGGTCGACGCTTTTTTGATACGACCGCTGGTTCAACCAACTCGCTAATTTGAACTAGCTGGTCTACCCAACCGTGACAACGGGACGATGGTTGATTCATGTGTCGTAGAATAGCATTATCTGATGGTAGAATTTTGCTGCAGCTTGGGCACCGAGGCATAGTCGTTAGAGAAGCTGCACTAGATGAATGATGGCAACGTGACCTAATAGTGACTCACACGCTGCAATTCAACGAACGCTGAAGCGGCTGAAGCACTAAGGGACCGACTGCTAGACTCGAAGACCAGACAACTTTGAGATGAGCTCACTCCTTTCGCTTTTTCCTTCCACTCTCCAGTCGACTTCGTCATCCGGGAGACCTCAAAACGTTGGTACACTCACTTCGGTGAGGAGCGTTCCTCTGAAAACTCCCCGGATTCCACACGTAGTACCGCCATCCCCACCATTGCCAAGTACCCCTCCGCATTCACCTAGCGAGGGAATGTTTGTTGACGCTTCTGGCTTGTGTGCCGAGTTACCTGACACCGAGGTACCCGAGATGTTCGAAAACCAATGGGACGTCCCACTAGTAGGTTCACAGGATTCTTTAGATTGTTGGCTAACTTACGGATTGCATAGTCCTCGAGATCCACTTCCAGTTACATGGTCGATCCTTGCGCACCGTATCTTCATTTGGAAGTCGCTCGAGCAAGGCGAGCCGTTTTGCGGGCCCGAATGAGGCTTGCTACGCGTGAGCTTTCGGAACAGGTGCTGCAAGTTCAGCTCAATCGTTTGAAGATTCGGTATTTTAAGAAAGAGTTGGTGGATGCAGATACTTCTGTCGGACAATGGTGCGATACAATTCGCCATTCGGGACGTTCCCTTCATTCTCCCGATGTGCAACAATGGTCATCACGCCGACTATTCAATTCTCGTGAGTTGACCCGAGTCCTCTTCTTCACCAATGAATGTTTATTTACACCACAATAAGGGTCAGGCAAATATGGTTGTTGTGACGAGGAATATTTCATTGATCTTCGTTAGTATATACATATGTACATTGTTTGAATTCGAAGTTGGATTGTAGGTTTCAACGGACTTGTGAGATTTGCGAGTGACTGGGTCACGTGAGATCAGCTTTCAGTCACAACCAACAAGGCTATTGTCAACCGTACGTACTGATTCATTTGACTCACGACGCAACTGGTCGCGGACTCACGGGGCCACGGGCACTTAGGTCTCATAGATCTCATCATCCAGGCCTGGTACTATGCCGCGAAGCCGCTCTATTCTCCCCTCGTAAGCGCTAGGTCTGCTAGCCTATTTGGATGTTCCACTCGCTCTCAATTTGTTTGCAGAGACCCCAGAGGATACCTTCAAGTCCTTTGACGTTCGTTTTCAAGGTGATCTTTTTGGTCACAGTCCCGGCTGGAAGGGGAGACGGAAGCTACCTCGAGAGAGGACGATAGGGCCGCAGCTCGATGTGCTTCTCTTGTTCGTCCTAGCGGTCGGTCCCAGACTACTCAGGTATGTCGTCCATCCGGCGTTCTAGGACAAATGCTCACTCTTTGAAAGTAATCGTTTGATGACGTCCCTCGGAAACAGCGAAGCCAGCCCGCTTGCTAGGGCGATGTTTGTCTCGTTTGTGACTGGCGAGATGTCCTCTATTTCACAGGCAAGGCACACAATTTTCTCGGACTCGACGCGCAGCGACTCATGCCTCGCGTCAATGCAGTGACAGCAACCCACTCAACTGGGTACATCTTCCTCGAAGACGCCCTGCCCATTCGTCGGAGAGACCAGGCACCGAAGTCCAGCAGAGTCCCGACTCCCCACCCATCCGCTTCCTTACAGAAGAGACGACATCGACATACTTTGCCGACGACCTCCAGGAGAACCCACTGGCGCGCATAGCATGCGTTCGATGTTGCGATGTTCGCGTTCGAGTCGCCTGCACACGTCGACATTGTGCCGGGGCGGGCGGGCGTTCTGGACTTCAAATCGGTATGTCGCAGTGTTTTAGAGAGATTCGTATGCTCAACATTCGTTGTATGATGGTGCATATATAAAAGAATTGGACTGCCTGATCATGCGCGAGATCTTCTGCCATCCCTGGACCCGGACACACAGCTGCCCTGTGTTTAAATAAAACTGCGGTTGTTTTCACTCATAATGCATCTGTGCGCTACGCGGGTTTACCTGTGCGTCGCTCTGCCAGCGCATCGACACGACCGATATCATAACGCGACAATAAACATGACAACATCTACACTCTTAACGACGCGGCAAAAACAACAATGTGACAAGAAAAAACAACCAGTGTGGGCTGCAATGGCGACGACGATAGTGAGTACCCGCGTCGTCCTCGTCCTCGTCCTCGTCCTCATCACCATCACCGAACGACATGATGTGGCGCCACGCGTGTTGTCTGACAGGATAGCATGCCACGTCGCAACGAAGAAGACGGGTGAAGACAACAACAATGCCATCAACCGGCACGGCACGACCACAACTTCGACGATGACGACAACGACTTCCTCGTCCTCGTCCCGCAACCTCCACCTCCTTGCTCCATTCCCAAACCCAATTCCGCCCTCGTTCTCGTCCCATCCACCTCCACCTCCAACTTCTGAGTCGTCTCTATTCCCACTGCCCCATGCCACCCCCGTCCTTGTTGCTCAACGTTTAACCTCCGCCTGCACCGCCTTGTCTCCATCCCCATCCCTACCACGTTGACGCTGACAGCGATGACACACGACACCTCATGGCGGAACGATGACGACCACTGCACGACCGACACCATGCACCACGACAACATCGATGATACGGCAACGTTCTGACCGCAGCGACGACAATGACGGCGGCAGTACATCTCGGCGAAACGAGGACAGTATGACTCAATGCTGTGGTGATGTACATTGGCCACCATGATGAAGGCAAGGGCAAGACGACTCGTGCGATGATGTGGCATGCTGGGAACTTGAAGCACCACACCACAGTGGTGTGATGACGGTGATGATGATGCGACGATGACAGATGCGTGTCGAACATCGTTCAGTGCATGCCAGTGTAATATGTAAACACCAACCAAAATATTTTACTGGTGTGGCTCTTGATCTGCAGCCTCTGAGTTGGTTTTGTGTGCACCACTGTGACTAGCCTGTGCATGACAACCAGTGGGTACTAGTAATTCCACCACCATAGTGTATCCTCAGGCTAGTACTGGTCTTACCCATCATTATGTATACTACAAACTTGAAATCAGAATATATTCTACTTTATTATCATTCTTTCTATTTTGGATTGTCAATTTGCCACCAAAAATTTGTGTTGTGCTGCCAGTATGATTATGGTTAGACTTACTGTCCAGCATGATAGAGGCTGCCAGTGGGCACTGGCAACTTGAAGGCTGGAAAAAACATGACAGAATTGTACAGCAGTCAAAGGATTTGCTGATGCCATAGGCTAGTTGGCTGACAACATTCTATCACTAGACTACTATTTCACCATAGCTGCTTCCAGGCTAGGATAACTATAGTGCTATGAATACTATGATGGACCTATGGGATGGCTATGGTACTATGATAACTATGATGAAATCCTGAGTTTGCTGATGTTCAGACGAGCTCAACTTTTGTTTTTCTCATTGGGGAAAGATGTTGGAAACCAAGGAAAATTGCATATGGATAGAATTTCTCTGTTACTCATTCGGCTTAAATCCATATTAACGCACTTTTGAATTATTCAGGTGGTTCAAAGGTGACCACTTACATGGTACCAGAGCCCTATGTGCGTCTATATCGATGAATGGTCAATGTCTGTTACAACTTGAAGGGGTGGCAATTAAAAAGCCTTTCAGGTCCTTGTACATGGAAAGGAAATATATTCAGGCCAGATGGAGCTGGACGGATCTTTATGATTACTGGCAAGTGGTATTGGAGTAGCACCAGCATTATGTCGATGTATATTGTCCATGTATAACAATTATGTAGTGTTCAAATACCGGTGTCCTTCCATGACCTCAGGAATCCAGGGACTTCAATAAAACTTGATACCTGGTTCACCTTTTCGCAGAATGCTCGTTAAATTTGATCAGGTACTTCCGGTAGTGTTTCCGAAGATGCTACCGAAGCTTGACCTGATGCTGTGCTATATTTTGAACTCAGAAGTGGCTATTTCCGGTGGGTGCCCACATCCGTACTAGCGCCACCCTCGAAACGCCAATGCAAAGGCGACGAAGACGATGTCATTTTACGGACGACGTAACGGCACCACGACCACCACGACACGTCGCCGGCTGACACAATGGGCGTGCCATAACGTGGTCGTTCTGTACAACCACGTGCTAGTCTATGTCGACAGGGCTTGTCTGAAAGGTTTGTGTGAGAGTAGGCTACAAGAAAACGAAGTGATCTTACCGTACGACCGCGTTTTGAAGTTTCTGGAAGTGAATCTGATTCTTCCGATGGTTTCCGGGATCGCTTCTGAGTCGGCAAGACATTGTTGCGTCTGCGAGCAAGCATTCCTCTCGGCTGACGACTAGAAGAGCCCGATATATTGTCGTACTTGGCTGCATTGATGCGCTCACGTTCCATATCAGATTCAGTATCTTGTAGATGGCGAAAGAATGTCGTCTTCGAGACGATATGAGCCTGACCAAAGCCATGCCGTTTGCAGATACAATTGAAGCGTTGATTCGACAGTTCTTCTTGGTGGTCCTGTGGCTCCATAGAATCAAAGGGGAGTAAATATATGGTTGCGAGCCTGCAATGATGCTGGATCAATCGATAAGGCATCTGCGGGCCCAGGTAACACTGGCACCGGGCCGGCGTTGCAACGTTGTATAGATAGTTTCAGTGCCGGATAAGGAAATTGCGGATGCCATGCACTGGCAATGCAATGTATGCAACATCGCAACTTGCAAACGTCGCACGTTGCATGCGTTGCAGAGCAAGTGGCAAGATTGTATTGCAATCTGGCAATGTTGCGTCGAGATATGTTGATCAATTTGAAATATAATTATTCTGGCATTCAGTAACAGATATCAACATACAAAACATATATAATCATCCGATATCAGGCCTGATCAGAGCGAGTTCTCACTTGGAATGATGTGCCGGTGACGACTCACGACAAACGACGACAACGACGCACAGCACAGCATACTCATGGGTGACACGGGTCGGAAAATGCTAACCCGTACCCGTGCGGGTTACATGCACCCGTGATGAGCCCTAGCCATGCAGCAAGAACCTCGCCAAGCTTAAAGTTTATGAGCCATTTATTTTCTACTTTGTGAACATTGCTTATTTCCGAGTGGCACTAT
>JBBPLL010000857.1:0-11320 GCA_038089755.1 Leccinellum rugosiceps | reverse complement strand
TGCTATAAATGAGTTCTGTGATACACTGTGAACCTCTGTGGGTGGTTTACAATTGAAAAATCTGAAATTTACACTGGTCTCAAAATCACTGTCACCACTGTGCAGCTTACTGTGAATTTGCTGATGTTGTCGTACTATTAGCCATTCTTGAAACCAAGATAATGTCATACCTCTGGTATTACATCGTCAACCTCTTGAGTCAGAGGCTGCTCCTCCTGCCTGTCAAACAGCTCAGGTATCGGTGAAGCAACCCGTGCGCGCTTTTCAACTGGTCTCTGTTGGAATATCTCATCAGTAAACGAGATCTTGTACTTGCATTGAGGTTTATGCGCGGATAGCTTTTTCCGAGTTGTAAATGTTACGCCACACGAAATACAGCTGTGGGTGGGCATCTGACAATAGTCTGAGGTCGCGCCGATGGTCTTAGAAAGCTGGTTATATTATCAATCCCTACGAAACAAGTATAATGGTGCTGCAAATGCCAAAATAGGTCAGATGAGATCGGAAGTTTCGGAACAATGAGAAGTAAAGGGAGACTCACTAAAAGAAGTACTCGATGAGGAGGAGACACCTTATTTCCATGTTAACATAGAGTACTATGAGTGATAGAATACGAAACATGGCATCTCACCTACGCTTCACTCTCAGCCTCAGTTATGTAATCAATCGGAGCTCATATAAAGACCATGCTGCCGCGGAGTGTGAATCACTTCTTTATCTCTTATCTCTCGCATCCGATAACCCGATCACCATGCCTAGCCAAGCCACGCAGATACCCGAAGACCCCGTAGCTGGGCGCAAGGCTTGTCTTGCGGTCGCACGCTACATTCCTCGTGCTCTGGATGCCTTCTGTGATCTCAAGGAGGTACTCAAGACCTGCATGATTTTTGATCGTGCGGAGGAAGATGAGACTGCTTATAGGATGGCCGAGCGACTCTCAAACATCATGTGAGTACTATTGACTTCCTGGTTAGGCTGGATATATGCGCATATATATGCGTACTAACCCAATTTAGGGATGACAGAACTCTTCTTCAATATAGACAAACTTTCGAATATGTAACCGAACATGCTCCTTTCCTCATGTTCCTCATCCAAGACAAGGCACGAACCGGCGAGGCAAACAATATCCTGAAGGAGGCAATATATTTTTATCTGTCCTTGTGTCTGTGTCTGTGACTGACGCTGGCAGCTATGTGAATAGATGCAGGCGCTTATCATGCATATACGCTCTGAGGATGCATCGCGTCTGCGCAAACATGTCTTCAGTTATGCGGCACCAAATCCAGATGAACAAGTTGTGCACCCCCCGGTGTGTCCTGAGACCAAACAAGGCCGCGCTCGGATGGGATTCAACCATCCTCAACTCGGTGCCCTGCTCTGCCCAGCCAAGTACCTCAAAGACTTCCTAGTAAACCCTCGTAGGCACGTTATATCAATTTTCTTCTGTTTTGTTTGCTGATAATTATTTCAGCATGCGGATGCGATTTGATGACCCATCAGATCCTGTAAACATAACAGCCAGCGTCTGGCCAGCATTTCTGTACCCTGGGGATACCCCTGGTTCCCATTACGACCCCCGAGCGATCAGCGCTGGCCTTTTTAAGGGCTTCTTGGTCCAACGGGCGAGTGTTTCCTTATCCCTCTTACAATGGAGCTGATGCTGTCATAGGTGTTGAAGCATATCCTCACCTCGCCATCTTCAGCTCTCCATGAACGTGCAAAGGGAGCTCGAGGTGGGAACGCAAAAATCCACGGAGTCAAGAACATCGAACCCGAGCATATCGCATACGCTGCTATGCAAGTAAGTTCACTTCACGCTATAAACGCTGCGATTCGCTGATGGAAATAGGCACGTTTTATTATCTCCTCGGCGGAAAAATGGAGTGAACAGGATGGTATATTCAATTACCAAGATTTTTATTACAGAATCATCCGTGTCATTCGTGAGACCAGGGATCGTGATTGGGCCGACGACTTACTTCATTTCTATAACGAGTAAATGGAATCCTTTTTCCTGTTCATGAACTAACACTTCACTTAGGGTAATCTTCGGTGACATTCGTGGTTTGGTCTCGAAGGATCGCGTCATCCCAGACGACGGTGATGACGATCTCCTAGAGATGGAGCGTCAGTTTGCAGAACGCGAGGATGAGATGGACGACGAGGAATTCAGGGCTCTGACTCCTCCCGCTGAAGTCACTGAGGAGGAGCAGATCGAGGATAACGCAGAAGGCCACCAACGTCCAACAACTCCTCCAGCTGAGGAGCATGTCGAGGATACCGATCAGGACCACCGACTCCTCAACAACCGCCCGTTCAATGATCACGCAGGCTCCAGTTCTGCCTTGGGCTCTTCAGCTCCCGTCCACAGGTTTGGTCAGCCGACTCTCAAGAGAAAGCAAGTTGTAGACGATTTCTTCGACGATGGCAACCCATTGACAGAGGAAGAAGACGAGGCCGAAAAAGAGAACGACGAGGCGCTTATCAAAAGGAAACCCGCTCGAGTTGCAAAGGAAAAGGCTACCACCAGGATGAAGAGCGGCAGTGGGCGTGCAAGCCAGAAGAAGAAATCCAAGCAAGTAAAGATTCTAGTGTTATTTTATTGCTAACGTCGAGTTAGGGCGTGATTTCGACTTAGTCATGTGGTCTCACTGGTCGGTTCAAATCATCATGTATTATTACCGCGAGCTGTACGATATCATCAATGCTATGTTGTGATCACCAGGGATATCTCCAGAGAATGTGTGATCTAAATATATATTACCATGAAGCGAGCCGTACAGATGATATGAATAATATCTACTCAGAATATGTGATTTGAATATATATTACTATGCAACGAGCTGTGCAGACGATATCAATAAATACACCAGTGATATCTCAATATCTACTCAGAATACATGATTTGAATATATAAGCGACTGGGGGTCTGATAATACATATCACATAACCGGGAGTTGGTCAAGGAGGGCATCAATGATCATAAACGGCGTTTTGGTATATTCGGTGATAACGCACAGAGGTCAATGACAGCACTGAGTCACTTTGAAAACCGTGATGGAGGTTATATACATATATCTACATATATCTAAGTCATGCAAGTTTTGTGATGATTAGATGAGTAATGGTGGTTTCGAGCCTGCGACTCAGAAAGCTCGCTACCATCCAACTCCCCGGGCCAGGGTGATGGGAAGGAGTCGCAGTGACCATACTGCAGTAATGGCACGTTCGATTCTTGATCCATGGGCCCAGATCGTTCCAATTCGGATCGTCGCCATCTCAACCGAGGTCCGGACCAGCGGAGATCATTGGGCTCCACCTGGAACGCGGTCAACCGAGCGCTGGTCACCGTCCCAGTATTTTGAGAACGGCGATCAAGAAGAGCCTACCAGAGTGTTTTATACTTCAACTTGAACATGCTGAGAGAGTTGTCCAAAAATCACCCGATCGGATGCCCGTCCATCGCCAACCCGACTCGCGTTTACTCGCCAACCTCATCGCACAAGAAAAGGAACACGCAAAACAGCTCGCTGCTCTCTTCCCGGTCGTAAATGCCACACTAGCTTCACTCTCAGCCTATGCTACAGCCAGTGGTCCACCCGCCCAGTCCATCGCTACCGTCGTCAACACGTTCGCAGCTGCGGACGACGCACTACACCACCGCTACGCCCACGCCATCGGCGCATGGCTCACCCAGCTCGTCGCTCTCAAGGACCTCGAGGACGACCTCGCCACCGTCCTCCGCGACCGTGATATCCTGTGCGTATTCCCTGTTCGTTTCCGTTCTCTGACTCAACTTCCCTACCACAGCGTCACCCGCCTCCTCAAGGCTTCCAAATCCACCCGCGACGTCCATCGCTCTTCGTCCACCGTCGGCATCTCCACCCTCCCCTCCTCCAACGCCAACACCGCCGCTACTCCATTTGCGCTCTCACTCATCCCCGCACCCGGTAACACCAATACCAGACTCGCACAAGCCCAAGCAGAACTCCAAGCGTGCGAAGCCCACCTCGTCGCCAAGGAACGCGAGATCGACGCTCGTCGCATCGCAGTTGCACAGAATGGACTCGGCGCACGATGTCGTGCGCTCATCGACTGCGCTGCTGTCTGGGCTGAGATGGGCAAACAGGGGCTCAGGGCTCTCCAGGTCTTGGGTCAGAACCAGAACCAGAGTCAGAGCAACCTGGCCGCTGACTCGGGTACGTGTATACTTTCCTTTCGTTGCAGTTCGGTTTCATTGATACTTGACCATCTTCTAGTTTCGATGCCTGCGCCAGACCACTTAGCCACGCCTTCGCTTTACCTTCTAGACAGCTCCCCCATCACCTCATCTCAAACCGCTTCCCATACTGCATTTCGCTCCACCGAGGTGAGCCACGCAAGTCCCCTTATGTTTAAACGACGCGCAAACCCTCATGCCCAGGCACCCAAGTCCAGGCCCGAGCTCAACTCCCAACTCGAATTTGAAGTTCAACTCGCGCAAAAATCGAAGCCCAACGCCGATGCTCTCCAGCCTGCGCATGCCATCTCCGAGCTGAAGGTTCCAACGGATATTCGTTCATGGTCCCCCTCGAGCGACGATCATGCAGCGCCGGCAACAGCAACGCAACGACCCCATGTGTCCAAAACAGTTGCACCCTTACCCAGGCACAGGAGCACGATGTGTTCTGCCGAGGTTTCCGACGACACCTTTGATGGGCCTTCCTCGGCCCCCCGTCATCCCCAGCACTCCCGCTCCAGCATCAATGCTACCACTGACGCCACCAATACCAATACCAATTTCAACACGACTTCGCCCATGCTCGCTCCCCGATCTCTCCCGCCCCAAGCGTTCCTTACTCCCAACAGCTCTGATGAATCCGAAGAATCCAACGGGGAATACGGTGATCCATCTGACGGTCACACTGATGGCGGGCCCTTGAAAGTCATCAAAGACGACCCGATCGAGGTCATCCGACGATCGATGGACACGGGTTCTGGGGCATCCCTGGTTTTAACGTCCGTCGCACCCAATACAGCTACTGACGTGTCCGTTCCTCCCAACCCACCCAATGCATTGGTCTCACCGAACACACCAAGGGCACGGACTAGATCCATGGTCCCGATCTCTGCACCCGATGTGCGGCCGACGCTTGTACGACCTCAGCCAGTCGAACACGAGCGCCAGATGCCGTCAGCGTTTTTCGGTTCACTACGGGGCTTGTTTCGTAAGCCCAACAAGGGCGAGCAACAACAGCAGAAGACAAGACGAGGGGCGGTTATTGAGTGGGAGGACTCGGGCGAGCGTGGGTCATCTGGACAGGTCAGTGCGGTTGCTAGGGTTGAGGTGAACTGGCGACGAGGAGCAGGCGGTGGAAGGGGAGGAGGATGGATCACGCGGACGGATGCACGAATGCCGGATGGGAGATATGCTGATGAAGATTTGGGCGTTAAGCCTATAGCAACCACGAATGTGGCGAACGCAGCAACTCCACCAACATCCAGGATGATATTGACAGTGGTGGACGGTGCGCGGCATGGGTCGGCACTGTATAAGGGCCGACCAGGTGCGTTTGCCGGGTTGCCGTCTATACGGCGACGGCATGATTGTGGGAGCAGCAGCGGTAGTGGGAGCGGGGTAAGGAGTGGCAACGGGTCGATGTCAAGTATATCCGTGCACGTGACGAAGACCGTCCGAGTGGATGGATGGGATGACCCGGTGGGTGTGGGCGCTGGTTCAAAGGTGATGAGCATGGCACCGGGAAAAAGGCACCGCAAGACATCGGTGACGGATCTGAGGGGGAGCGATCAGGGGCAGTCGGATGGGGAGGCGATGGTCGGCGAGGCCGAACGGCTGTGGGTGCACCACACCAACACTGATCCAGGCCTGGGCGCGCCGCTGCCGAGACATGCTGTGACGACCACAACTGGTACAAACCATTCTGATGCTGCGACAACGAGACACCAACGTTCGGCGTCCTTGTCCGAGGTGGACGTGCACCTCGCGATGTCGTCGTCGGCGTGCACGCCCTCGCAGACGCCAGCCCATTCTCAGCCTCCAACCCACACGTCATCATCTGCGTCTTCCTCGTCTCCCAAACCGCACGCGCGACGGCAGGTCCAGGTCGGCAATGGACACGCGCATATGCAACACGTGAAAAACCAGAGCTTGATGAGCATTGTTGCGGACGTGACAAGTCAGCACCCGCATTCACATCAGGACTGGGATTGGAGTGGTACGACGAGGTCGTTTGATGTACTGCGTGTGCCGGTGCCGTCAGTGACGAATAGGGAGGTCATCGTGGATCGGGATCAGTCTCCTGTTCGGGAGATGAGGGGCGTCGGTATCGAGAGAAGGTTGGGGATGGATATCGCGATCGCTACGACGATGAACGGTCGAGGGTACACGAGGTCTGCGAGTTCGCCTAAGAGTGGGGGGTTGGATGTGGAACGAGGACAAGACCGGGGTGAGGGTTCTGTGGAGATGCCATTGCAGTCGGTGTTGCGCGATGCGAGTCGGTCGCCGTCTCCAGGCCCCGTTACGCCCGTGGTACGGACCACCACGATGACGACGGGAATGGTCGTTCCGCGGGGAGGTGCTGCTGCAAGGCCTGCAGGTGAGGAAGCAGACGAGCGAAACCGAGTTCAGAGGTCGTGGAGGGATTCTGCGTCGGTGGCGTTGTATGCAACTGGGGGGGAGAGTTTGGATGGCGAGGTGGAGCAGTCGAGGGTGCCCTCGCCTTCGCCTTCGGGTTTACGATCGCGATCCCCAGCGGAGCCTTCGTTTATGATCCCGCCACCGCCGCTTGTCGAGCCTCCTCCAGTGGTGCGGACTACGATGACGACCGGGTATGGGCACACCAGTCCCAACGCGAACTCGGGTTCGAACGCGTCAGAGTCGATGCCGCCTTGGTCAACCGTGGCGACGGAGACGGATGCCATGGCCGCTGCTGGTACGGTCAAGACGCGACGCAAGAGCGTGCGGATGAGTCTACCACCTACGTTTTCGCCGACGCCGCCTGCGGTGTTTGGTGAAGACGACGAGGATGGAGAGGCGAACGTGTCATAGAGTCGGGCGTTTTCGATGAAGGAAGGAAGCGGAACAGGCTCAGGCTCGGAGGCATGGTAGTGAAAACTCTGAGTCCGAACCCGGTGAGGTCTGGGCTGATTCGAGCGATATATGGGCGTGCGAGGTGGTTATTGAAACGTCGAGTCAGGAACGTTGGCCGTACCAGTAGGGTAATACCTGCCTGTGCTCATTCGAATACCAACATAAAGGGTAAGGATAGGGCAAGGAGATGAGACTCTGAGTTGATCTTTTGTTTATTATATTTGTTTGGTGGTCTCTGAGTATTATTTGATTCCACCCACAACTCCCACTCATTCATTTCAGTGTTAGTCCATATGTTATACAAAGAATAATGTACAAGTAACAAAATATATGAGGGACCAAGGTGGAATGTACATGTTCACCCAGTCATTTCCAACAAGATTCCCAGGATTCTCCAAATGGAGATTGATCAACAGAAAGTTGACAGACTCTGTCAGGAGTTATAATCACAGAGTGGAAGGGATGATAATTAAGAAGTCTGTTCCAAGGTGCAATCCAACCAAAACAGTCACCATGGGAAGATTTAATCCAACCATCTTTTTCATCCAGAGTACCAAGGAAAAAAAGATCTTGTGCTCTCCACACTTTAATAGTCTGATCCCATGATCCAGTGACAATATGAGTTCCATCTGGTGAATAGGCAACAGAAGTGACTGCTCTTGTGTGTCCCTTAAATGGACCTGCCATAAGTTGACCACTGATTGCATTCCAAATCCTGATGGTGCAATCCTCAGAGCCAGAGATAATGCAAGACCCATCAGGTGAATAGGCAACAGAGGAGACTACATCTGTGTGGCCCTTAAATGGACCTGCCACAAGCTGACCATTGGTTGCATTCCAAACAATGATGGTGTTGTCTCAGGAACCAGACACAATGTAAGTCCTATCAGGTGAAAAGGCAACAGAGAGGACTGGAGCTGTGTGACCCTGAAATGGACCTGTTGCAGGCTGACCATGTGTTGCATTCCAAACTGTAATGGTATTGTCCCAAGAGCCAGAAACAATGCAAGTTCCATCAGGTGAATAGGCAACAGAGAGCACTGAAGCTGTGAGACCCTGGAATGGACCTGCCACAAGATGACCACTGGTTGCATTCCAAACCCTGATGGTCCAATCCTCAGAGCCAGAAACAATATGAGTCCTATCAGGTGAATAGGCAACAGAGCAGACTGCATTTGTGTGCCCCTTCAATGGACCTGCTACAAGCTGACCATTGGTTGCATTCCAAACCCTAATGGTGCAATCCTCAGAGCCAGAGACAATGTGAGTCCCATCAGGTGAATATGCAACAGAGGTGACTCCATATGTGTGCCCCTCAAATGGACCTGCCATGAGTTGACCACTGGTTGCACTCCAAACCCTAATGGTGCAATCTGAAGAGCCAGAGACAATGCAAGTTCCATCAGGTGAATAGACAACAGAGCAGATCATAGAAATGTCTTGCTCTAATGGATCTGACACAAGGTGACCATTGGTTGCATTCCAAACTCTAATGGTGCAATCCTTAGAGCCAGAGACAATGTGAGTCCCATCAGGTGAATAGGCAACAGAGTAGACTGCATTTGTGTGCCCCTCAAATGGGCCTGCCACAAGGTGCCCATTTGCATTCCAAACTCTAATGGTGCAATCCTCAGAGCCAGAGACAATGTGAGTCCCATCAGGTGAATAGGTAATAGAGGCAACTCTATATCTGTACTGCTCAGATGGACCTGCTACTGCAAGCTGACCACTGGTTGCATTCCAAATTCTGATGGCACAATCTGAAGAACCAGAGAAAATGCAAGCTCTATCAGATGAATAGGCAACAGAGATGACTGTATCTGTGTCTCTCTCAAATGGCCCTGCCATGAGTTGACCATTGGCTGCATTCCAAACCATGATGGTATTGTCCCCAGAGTCAGAGACAATGTAAGTCCCATCAGGTGAATAAGCAACAGAGAAGACTGATTCTGTGTGTCCTTCAAATGGACCTGCCACAAGCTGACCATTGGTTGCATTCCAAACTCTAATAGTACAATCTTCAGAGCCAGAGACAATGTGAGTCCCATCAGGTGAATAAGCAACAGAGTAGACTGCATGTGTGTGTCCCTCAAATGGACCTGCCACAAGCTGACCATTGGTTGCATTCCAAACCCTGATAGTCTTGTCCCAAGATCCAGAAGCAATGTGAGTCCCATCAGGTGAATATGCAACAGAGTTTACTACATCTGTGTGTCCTGTTATGACATGAACCTCAGCTGGCCAATTTGTAGTATTTCCAGAGGTAAGGGATGTATTTTTATCCAGGTGGTCAAACCAGAGTGCATAGAGCACAGAGCCAGAGGGAGTTTGGGGCATAGCTGATAAATATAGATGGCAGGTGGATTCTCTTAACACAGAACCAAATACTTGGATGAATTGAGATGCCTCTGATGCTATTATGGCAACCCCATGGTTCTGTGACATTTTATATTGAATATTGATCATCAGATGTGATGGGTTATCTCACCTTGGCCCACTTTGATAGGGTATTGCAGGTCTCTATGGCAGACAGAATCAGGTTCTTTGATGATGTGGGGCTGTATGACTTGGCAGGGAGTTGGCTATGCTACCAAGATTGATGGTAGGATGGATGGGGACCTTTACCTTCAGATTTTGAAGGATGAACTGCTCAATTCTTTGCAGTTTTATGGTCTTGATCCTCCTGACATCATCTTTCAGCAGGACAATGACCCCAAACATACTTGCAAGAAGGTGAAGGATTGGCTTCAGGAGCAGGATTTTCATACTATGGTATGGCCTGCACAGTCTCCTGACCTCAACCCCATTGAGCACCTCTGGGGTTACCTCAAAAGAAGACTAGCAGATCATGATTCCTCTCCTAAGGGGATTCATGAATTGTGGGAGAGAGTTCAGGTTGATTGGGAGGGGATAGCAGTTGAAGAGTGTCAGAAGTTGATAGAGAGCATGACTAGAAGGATTGAAGCAGTTATCAAGGCAAAGGGAGGCTATACCAAGTACTAATATACCCTGGAAAGCAAAAGGTGCAAAACTGTTGCAATAGTATTGGTGTTTTGAAATGGATGTATCTTTGCAGTATATAAGTGGAATCACATGACCATGGGGACAAAGTTGTAGCTAAGGGTTTGTACTTTATTTGTTCCCACCAAAGCAAAGTGAAATTCCCACGAGTGATTGCGGGGCGCTTCATGCCCCAGTTTGGGGTTAGGCATTGCAATAGTTTTGCACCTCACTGTATGTGGTGAGATGACTGAGAGAAGACTGATGGCTTCAAGCCAATAGGGAAGGAAAATCCTGAAGAAGTATGTAACTTCATCCAAAACATCTTGGTGAGAAGCAGAGTTGCTATTTTGCAGATGAATCATCCAGTATTGACAAGAGTATGTCAACTGAGCAGGTGTTATGCTGTACATCTTCCAGTAGACACCTTCTCGACTCTACCCTGACAGTAGTCGCTGCAGGGGCTCATGAGGTAATGGTACCTATCTTCCAACGAGGAACTCATGAAGAGTTGTGTCAGCTGGTCAAGGGCTAAGAGATTGGAGACTAATGGCAAAGTCTCTGGGTGATCTTGGGGGTCTCGTGAGAATTGAAGTTCAGGCAGATGATGAGTTAGAAGACTCGGATGCTGAATTGCATAGAACTAGCTAAGAGACACCATCGTGCTATGGCAGGTATTTATAGGTAAAGGTACAGTGCACAGACCAAGCTGTGTGTGTAGCAGTGAAAGAGAGAAAGACATAAAAGGAAATGGAACACATAACACAGAGGGAGAGAAAGACATATTGAGAAAGGTCCAGTATAAAAGCGGAGAGAGACAAAAAGGGAAAAGATGTCATGTGTCCATAGTGGCTAAATGGGAGTGTCAAGTCATCAGGAAAACCCTCCCCCAGATAATTGAACATAATACTGCATATTTCTTGATAATGTGTTTTAATCTTAATAATTTTCAGAATTTCCTATATTATCAGGAATTACCTGACATTACCTGACAGGTCATGACTGATCTAAATAATATATATAATATTCCTTAAATTCTCAGCTATTTTATAGTATTTTTCTATAAGCACACTATCTTAGAAAAATGTACAATTCACACATTATACTACTATCACTGATGAGTCATGCAACTCGTTGAGTTGTCATTGCATCGCCTGTCGACGCCACAATGTCACGGTGTTGTCGTGTCACGGGTGGAGAGGGAGAGGGAGAGGGAAAGGGAGGAGA
>JBBPLL010000856.1:0-11325 GCA_038089755.1 Leccinellum rugosiceps | reverse complement strand
GGGGTACTCTGTTGAGTCTGTACAGAAAGGGGCTAGTCTGTACAGGTCTATATTACTAGGTACCTTTCTGTAGGGTCTGTGAGTCTGTGCAACTCTGCACAGCTCTGTAGAGCCAAGTGCTGGTTTACTGATGAAGAGAACTGTAAACCAGTCTCTACTCCTCTTCCTACCAGGTATAGCCTGAGACCAAATCCAAATGAAGCATCTGCTGTGATTCAGAGCCAATATCAGTTGGTCATTCGATCACTGTTATACATCATGCTTGGCACTCATTCTGATATAGCTTTTGCGATTATCAAGATGTCCTAATTCTCTACTAACCCATCCAAGGAACATCTGCAAAGAGCCCTTTACATAGTCAGATATCTTTCTACAATGAAAGACCTTTGCATCATGTACTCAAGATCGGGACCAATAAATGGTCTCATCGCTTATAGCAATACCGATTGGGAAGGAGACCCTGGTACATCAAGATCGACGACTGGATATGTCGTTTATCTAGCAAATGCACCAATATCCTGGAGAAGTAAATGTCAAAAGCGTGTTCGGCTTTCCTCTATCAAAGCAGAATACTGTAGCATGACTGCTACAGCAAGACAATTACAATGGCTATGAAACTATTTCTTAGAACTCAACATACCATTGAAGGCCATTCCCATGTGTTGTGATAACCATGAATCCATATTCCTTGCTTCAAACCCAGCTCAAGAAGGATGCATCAAACATGTTCATATCCATGAACATTTCATCCGTGAAGCAGTTGAGTTTGGTGACATAGATCTTTTCCATGTTTCTTCTAATTGGCAATACACTGATATTTTTACGAAGAACCTTACTAGGGTTCCTTTTGAAGCTGGTAGGAAAGCTCTTGGCTTGATTCTCCTTCCATCATTATCTACATGATGCTGATTCTCAAGCAAGGAGAAGTGTTGAGATTTGTAGATTCAATTCTATCTGCTCTACGATATCTCATAGTATGACATGTTGTCACCACTACTGACACACATTGTGACATATTCACTTATGTACACAACACAGGTCTTATCTTCTTATCTTTCTATCGCTTATCACATTACTCATCACATAGATAAGCACTGACGCCCCATTGGACAATAAGTTACCTTACTGCGGACGACTCATATCTTTGTCATCCATATTCCTTGATATTCCATGATGTTCTATTATCATTCCCTATTATAGGAGATACGTACATAGATATAAACATACTCTATACATATATAAACCTGGTGGTTCATCCCCAGGTAAATAACAAAGTCTTTCCTTCGCTCTTCCATCACTCAGTCCATCCACAACTACCCTGAGTCATACTCATCGTACTTGACCTCTTGTTCAACACTACCTTTGGTTATACAGTAAGTATCTCCCACTGTTATCTTGGTTCTCTCTCTTCGAGGCACACTGTGCTCCACAAATGAAACTTGCTATCTTGTTACTTGTGGGAATTGGGAGTGAGAAATTCGTCCATTAGCGAGATTTTCCTTGACGAAATCAGAACAGGCCTCTCGTTCTTTAGGGTTCAAGGAATATGTCTTGGCAACCTTTGGAATGAACGATTCCTTTAGATCAATGGAGTGGTTGATTTTGCGATGGGGGGGAAGTTCGTCTTGTGGTGGTTTGGAGAAGACATTGCGGAAGTTGGCTATTTGAGTGGGTAGAGTGACTTCTTTAGTTCCTGTGGCGATGGCAGCTTCAGTAGAAATGGTAGTTTTATTGAGGGGGAGTCTGTATGTGACAGACGAGTCTTTTCAGAATAGGGGTTTGCTGAGGTAGCATACTAGGTATCATTGGTCATCCTCGATGAAATTGGTCGTGACAGGGGTGAATGGGAGATTGATCATTCCCAAGGTCCAGTTTATAGTGGGATTGTGTCTTTGGAGCTAGGGGAGTCCCAGGATTACATCTTCCTTTTTGTAGTTAATGACAAAGAAGTTTACAGATGTGATGAAGTCATTAATAGAGAGGGTAAATGTGGTAGTGAGGTGGATGACTCCATTCTTGTTGGCAGTTCTGTCTATGTTGGATACGGCAAGTGGTTTAGATAATTGGGAGGTTTTCAGGGAGTGTTTGGAGATCAGTTGTTGGTCAATCAAGTTTCTGGAGGCTCCGCTGTCAATCAAGGCCTTTGTTTTGATGTCTTTTGGGATCTGTTTCTGTGAAAGGAGGACAGGGATCACTATTGATTTTGCATGTGGTGTTATACAGATAACAGGTGTGAGTCACATAGGAGGGCTAGGTGTTGTACTAGAACTCCTTCTTAAAAATCCAATTCAGTAGATTTCTCCTGTTCCTCTACTACCTCAGTTACTGCTACTGTAGGTTCTTCTGGGACCAGGGAGACATCAGGTGTTTCTTCATACACAGTTCGGAGGATGTTCAGGATTTCATCTTTCGAGATGTTCTGGGCTGTAATGATTTCATTTATATATTTTCCTAGTGGGGAGGGAGTGGGTCGTCAGGGCATGGAGTTTCTTTGGGCAGGGGAAGGAGTTGTTTGAGGGGGAAGATTTCGAGGATGTTTGCTTGTGTGACATCCCACCTTGTGGCAAATAAAGCAGCAATTCTTGCACATGTGGTGAGCGTGGTCGATGGGAGACATTCTTATAGCATCGACCTCCATAGTGTTGGGGTCAGCAGTGTGGGAGCAAGAGAATCCTCCTCCTTGTCCTGCTAGAACATCAGCGATTCTTCTTTGTTGGGCATGATACTTTGAGGCCTGTTCGATCCAAGCTTTTGCGGTAGTGGGTTGAACTTGTTGGGAAAGGATTATCTTAAAGCTTGGTCTCATCCATGTAGAGGGCTGCATTGATCATAAAATAGGCCTTCATGGCCAATAGCCAATGATTGGTGTCCTTGATTTCTCCCGAAAAGTCATTGGGGAGCCCTGCCTTTAACTCTGAAGGCATCCTATGGGGAGCTACTCTGGCCGGGAAGGGGGATCAAGAAGGGGAAGGGGATGGTAGAGGAGGAGTGGGTGGACAAGGGGGTTTGGGGATTGCTGCTACACAAATTTGATGTTGGAGATCGAGTTCGGCCTCTTCTGCTATTGGTCAAGCAAGAGATCAAGCGGTGGGGAAAAACGAGCAAGGGGGTTGTCATTCTTCGTCGGGGGAGTGGGCTTGAAAAATGTTTTGGGAAGAAATGGTGGGCAAGGCGGTCTGCTAGACAGCAGGAGGTGGAGAGATAGCTAGTTCTTTTGTTACGCTGTACGTCTTCTAGTAGACACCTTCTTGACTTTACTCTGACAGTAGGCACTGCAGGGGCTCATGAGGTAATGATACCTATCTCCCAGCAAGGAGCTCACAAAGAGTCGCGTCAGCTGGTCAAGGGCTTAAGAGATTGGAGGCTAATGTCAAAGCCTCTGGGCAATCTCGGGGTCTCGCAAGAATCAAAGTTCAAGCAGATGACAAGTTAGAAGACACTGAATTGCATAGAACTAGCTAAGGGACACCATCGTGCTACGGTGGGTATTTATAGATAAAGGTACAATGCACAGACCAAGCTATGGGCATAGCAGTAAAAGAGAGAAAGACATAAAGGGAAATGGAACACAGAGAGAGAAAGACATATCAGAAAAGGTTCAGTACAGGAGCAGAGAGAGACAGAAGGGAAAAAGATGTTACGTGTCCATTTGTGGCTAAACAGGAGTGTCAATGATAAAGGCATCGTCCTCCTGAAGGAATAAAGAAAAAGGATAGTCCTGTATCGTAAAAGTGACTTCCACTGTGGTTATTCCATCCAGATACACCAAAACCATAACACTTAGCTTCATACCAGAAGAACAAGTCCACTTGAAGGAGTACAGCAAATCAACATCATATGATTAATGTTGAGTACAAGTCTCAGAAGACCAACTTGCCATTCAAGAAGACTAGTAATCGAACCTCTGGACATATTTCAAACAAAATTTGGGTGATGAGTGGAGCTTCCAAGTCCTTATTACCACCCAATTTCCAGTTTGAGAAACCTGCATGTACATCACCCACCCAAGGAAAATGATCAATGTGAGTCTTTTTGTTTATCTACCTACTTGTTTGATGCGCCATTTGATGCTGTGCAGTGGTCAAGCATGATAACATTCCATGATGACCATACTTGGTTCTTTGCCAAACAATCTTCAGCCATAACAAGAATGCTTGCAAGATTAACAAGCCTTGCAAGCTCATGTGTAATTGAGATGAAGCCTCCTGCCACAAACTCAGTCCAATTTGGCAACAAGCACATAATCCACACAAGACATAGTCCTCTCAAGCATAATCAACAACATGATATTGGCAGCAGATGGTGGGGATCTCGGATAGGTCCTCTGAGACGTGTGACATATGGTACTGATTGTGTATCGTAGTCCGTGCTTCTGTTTATCTGCCACAACTGCACTAAGTGCTATTGGTCGACCTTATGTATGTCTGCTCTGTCAATTACTTGAATATTCACCTCCTTGTCCCTATGCAAGGTTCTGCTGATGAATGGATGCCTTGGAGTTCCTTGCTTGCCTGCAAATGAATGTCTAGGATGCTCAAGACTGCCTCTTCGAGTTGATAGCTAAGATCTTGCAAGCTGCATCTGCTCAGCACTACTCATCTCTTTTTCCACTGGCAGGTTGGCAACTCTGGTGGTTTGATGGGTTGGCTGTGGTCCTAACAGTGATGAATAGCTCTTAAGGGCAGGTGCTGGTTATTCAGGAGTGGTAACTGAGTTTGGGTCTTTGAGATAGGAGGGTGTAAATGTACCAGCAAGTACTGGTCACCAATCAGATGATTAGACATCTTGTTACTTCATTGCTAAGCATTTATTTCCTGTTACTTGTTATTTAGCCATGCCAGTGTATAAAGATAACTACTGCTTCTCATTCTTCTATTCTGCTATATACTCTCAGTCTACAATAATGCTATTGGTATCACAAACACTACCTTATTTTGTGATAGGTTTCAATCCTATAACATATGCTTCAATTGTGAAGCCATTCTATGCTATTATAAGCTTGTGGTAATATTAATGCTATAACATGTACTTCATTAGTGTGGCCATCCAACACTATAATAGTATTTTGGCACTATCTACCTTGTGATAAGTCTCAATAGTATGATATATTCTTGATCTATAAAAGCATGCTACACAATCACAGTGTTTTTTTTCAAACATAGTATCAACTATTATATTATAGTACCATAGACTATTCTTTTAATCAATACTATGAGACACTATGAGACACTATGAGGACTATGAAAGTACTATGAAAGCACTATCTAGTTAGACCCTCACTATAAGCACTATGATACTGTCCAGCACTGTCTAGTACTAGACAGTTATCCCTGATTTTGCTGATGCCTGACACACCCTCAATTTAATATCAAGGCTGGCAAATACATCAATGAGGCCATTGTTGAGTGTTGTGGGTGTGGGTTAGTCATACCTGAGGGCAAGTACTGTTTTAATGTTTTGCAATGTGAGACTAACCATTCCTCAAGGTTGATGGCCTCAATATATGACTGGCATTACCAAACTTGTACATATTAATGCTCTCTTGCCAGCTTTTCTTTTCTAACAATTGTGAGTCAGTTGTGGGAAGATATAGGCAACTGGTGGTCATCTCTCAAAAAGAAGGCATGAAATTTTGTTTGCAAATGCTATGAATGGGATTCTCAAAACTGTCATTCTGTCAATGCCAAGATTTCAAAAATGTTACTGGTACACAGTGCATTTTTGAAAGATGGCCAAGATGAGAAGGTAAGTTGTACTTGTATAAGTTACTGAGCTAATAATATTCTTGCTAGAGTCACACCAATAATCTTGTGCACCCTGCACTCATGGGCCTCATCATTGAATTTTTCTATGCTGGTTTCAATGCTATTGCCAATCTGTTTTGCAAGGTTTTTGCAAGTGAGGTTCTATGTGCTGCTGTTGCACTCACTGCCACTGCAGTATATTCATTTACTCATCTCCTATGCTTCTGTGTACTAATATTCACATCAGATCATGCTTGCTCTTGATGAAGTTGCCACCGAGGGCAAGGAGATGCCATTCAAGCAAGATGTTTACACTGATATCTATGTCAATATTATGGGTCTTATGGTTAAATGTGACACAACACCCAGCCATTGGGCCAAGACAAAGGAACTTCATGTTCATTGGGCCAAGATCAGAAGGTAGGCATCATAATGTATTTGTGCCATGTGAGTAAGGGTTAATGAAGGATTGTTTTTAAAGGAATGGTGGTGGGGCAACCATGGTTACCGGTTTTGATGTAGATCTTGATTAGATCTAGGAACTGGCTGCATTTGTACTTGTTTTCCATGTCATTTTGAATGTCATGTACCCCTTTCTGATTCAGAAATAGAAATATCAGTTTTTGTTGCTTTTTCAAGCTGTAATAGCCTGTGTGATGCTGTCCAACTCTGTCCAACTCAACCAGCTCTATAGTAATACATGTAACAGTTCCTGTTACCAGCCTTGATTGGCCATTCCCAGACTAGGTGAATACTAGGATATCCTGGGGCACTCTGGAGAAGTCTCACCAGTTAGGTATTTTGCTGGAGCTGCTGGCCAATAGAGGGTTAGTTTGCTGATGCTCTCTTGATGACTCCAACCTTAATTTGGTCGAACACTTCTATGGCACAGATGCTGCTAAATCCTGTCATGCTAAGCACATATGGGATACCCTTGACTATATAGCAAGGGTGGTATCTGTTATACTGTATATCTTCCTGTAGACATCTTCTCGACTCTACCCTGACAGTAGACGCTGCAGGGGCTCACGAGATAATGATACCTTCTTCCAGTGAGGAGCTCATGAAGAGTCACATCAGCTGATCAAGGGCTAAGAGATTGGAGGCTAATGGCAAAGCCTCTGGGCAATTCAGAGGTCTCACAAGAATTGAGGTTCAAGCGGATGACAAGTTAGAAGACGCTGAATTGCATAGAACTAGCTAAGGGACACCATTGTGCTATGGTGGGTATGTATAGGTAGAGGTACAGTGCACAGACCAAGCTATATGCATAGCAGTGAAAGAGAGCAAGACATAAAGGGGAATGGAATGCATAATACAGAGTGAGAGAAAGATATATCAGGAAAGGTCCAGTATGAAGGCCAAGAGGTACAAAAGGGGAAAAGACGCTATGTGTCTGTTGGTCAAATGGGAGTGTCAATGATAAAGGCGTCATCCTCCTGAAGGAATAGGGAAAAAGGATAGTCCCTTGTCGTAAAGGTGGCTTCTACCATGGGTATTCCATCTGGATGAACCAAAACCGTAACATTACCCCCTTTGTATCATGAATGCTCCAAGTCCACTAACATCCTAAGATGAATGGTCTCTGGAATTGAACTCAATGGCATTGTCCACATTGCTGTCCAAGAGCTGAGGTGATTGCACCAACCAGGAAGTCAACTGGGAAGTGTCCATAGCCCCCACAGAGTCCACAGAAGTGAAGACACACACAGGAGAGGGTGTTGTGTCCACACTGTCCACATATGTTGCAACTATAATTGGGACATTCAGGGTAAGCATGATCGATGCTAGCACAAACCAGGCAAGGAGGTCCCGGGGTCGTTGTGGTATGAGGATCGTTTCCACGATCATTCCAGACTGGTGTGGGGATACGCAGTGGCATGGGGGAAGGTGAAGGCAACTGTCAAACCTATACAGGCTCTGATGCCTCGACAAGACAAACTATAGAAGGGGTTGTTGTGGCGGGAATCCAACCAGAACAGACTGAGCTGTTCAGTTGTCTGTATTCACGTTATATACTATGAGTACATGTGCACAGACCATGCTGTGTCTAACGATAAGCTATCTACTGTTGCTATATATGGTTATAGTGTTCTCACGAGTGTGGGAGTATTCCCATACATGAGGTGTACATGTGTGAGGCTATGTAATGATGTCGTAGATAAAAGATAACAAGGGCACGTGATGTGAGTGATCACATGATGAGTCATGTGACAGAAGTAAGACACATAAGAGGTCACGTGACTTAGCGAAGACGAAGTTATAGATAAAGTAAAGTGACATCAGTTCAGGATGCAGTACCAGATGTGCATATCGTATGATAAAGTTAGGGACGTTGACAAGGGATGTAACATTATTCCTCAACTAGGCTCGAGATTCCAGATCGAGTGGCGCTGAAACAGGAGAAGGTGGAGGCATACAACATCCGGTGGTAAAATTAACCATGGGAGTGCAAAAGAGCAAGTCAAAGAGTTCACAAGCCATCTTCAGTTTCCTAGGTGCCGAAGGGTGAGAACGATGGAAATCATTGATAGTATCCAGTGCCGACTTTGAGAGATTAGAAGCTGATTCCCAAGTATGATCCGAATGGTCATATCCTTTCCAATATACGAGATATTGAAAACCCCGACCAATAGGTCGAGAATCTACTATGTAGTCTACCTCAAATTTGTCTGCTACTTCATCAGAAACAGAGATAGGTCCAGGACGAATGACAGGTTGTCCATCTAAAGGTTCAATATAGGGTTTCACATGCAAAACATTAACTGTAGACCACATGTGATTCGATTTTGGTAACAACAATTTAACCAAATTGGTAAAGACTTCAAGAACCTGAAAGGGTCCTATCCATCATTCTGTGAGTTTTGAGGAAGGCCAATCAGTGAGTTCCAAGTGTGAGGTTAATAAAAGGACAAGATCGCCAGGATGATAATCCAGGGCTTTGATCGGTGTTTATCAGCCTGCTGATGCATCTTTTCACAAGTTTTTTCAAGATTTTGTTTAGCCAATTGTAGGTTGGCTTTCATATCATCGGCCATTTGTTTGGCTGCAGGAGATTGAATGATTGTGGGTTGGAAACTGAGTCTAGGCTCAAAGGTTTTCATAAGTTGGAATGGGGCAAACCCCATTGAGGATGATGTGGTATTGTTAAAGTTAAACTGGGAGAGAGCTAGCCATTCAACCCATTGGTCTTGTTTTTCCGTGATGAATAATCGTAGGCACTGATTTAATTCCCTGTTGACATGTTCTGTCTGTTCATCTGTTTGTGGATGATATGCTGTGGACATCTTTTTCTCGATTTTCAATAGTTTAAGAAGATCGGTCATAGTTTGACTGGCAAACTGTGGACCACAATCGGAAATGAGTGAATCAGGGAGTCCATGATGTTTCCATTCATAATCTCTATACAACTTGGCTGTCCCTTTAGCTGTAACTGTTTTGTTTGTGGGAGTGAATGTGTTACGGTTTTGGTCCATCCTGAGGGTATTCCCACGGTGGAGGCTACATTTACGACACGGGACTATCCATTTTCACTTTATCTCCTCAAGAACGATGCGTTTATCATAGACACTCCCATTTAGGCGGACACATGCTTCTTTTCCTTTTACATCCTTTTCTTCTTAGGTAGTATGCGTATCATTTCCTTCTCCTCTCTTCTCTCTCTCTGTATTATGCATACACCTTCCCTTTATGTCTCTCTCTCTTTCACTGCTATGCACACAGCTTGGTCTGTGCACTGTACCCTTACCTATAAATACCCAGCGTAGCACGATGGTGTTCCTTAGTTAGTTCTATGCAATCTAGCGTCTTTCTACCTCGTCATCCACTTGAGATTGCCTCTTGTGAGACCTTCTACTGTGGTCACCCAGAAGCCTTGACATTGGCTTCCAACCGCTAGTACGAAGGGGATAATTCTCCTTCCTTGCCATAAGACAGCCTCCGCCGCAGACATTGCCACTCTCTTTTTCAAATTCGTCTTCCCCTGCTTCGGCCTTCATGACCGAGTTATCTGTGATAGAGGCCTGAACTTTGCCTCTACCTTCTCCAGAGAACTCGCCCGCCTTCTCCAGTATGACCTCGCCCTCTCCTCTTCTTATCGAACTCGAGACCTATCTCTGCATCTTTTGCAATGGAAAGACTGACACCTGGGCTGACCTTCTCCCTATGGCCAAATTCTGTTATAACTCCTACATTCATTCCGTCACAAACTGTTCCCCCTTCTCCCTTATCTTGGGATACGAACCTCGCACTTATCCTCCAATCAGAAAGACTTCCCTTCCCAATCTCAAAGAACAACTATTGCTCTTATCTGAAGCCCACCACAAGGCACGATGCCTTATGAAAGAGCGTTTCTCTTCCCGATTCACCCCATGGAAAGTTGGAGATAAGGTCTGGCTTGATAACAAGAACCTCCACCTTCACTATCCCTCCCGAAAACTCGCCCCTTGCTGAGAAGGCCCATTTGAGATCAGTCAGGTACTATCTCCTGTCGCTTACAAACTACAACATCCCTCCACATGGAACATCCTTAACACATTCCATGCTTCTAAATCATCATCCTATCGGGAAACTCCTAAACACGGTCCGAACTTCCTATCTCCACCCCCTGAGGAGATAGAAGGCAAAGAAGAATATGAGGTTGACAAGATCCTCTCACACAGAGGAACATGAGGACACTGCCAATACCTGGTGGCCTGGAAAGGATGGCCGTCATCGGAGAATACCTGGGAAACTGAACGAAATCTTTCCCACGCACAGCAACTCCTCTCCACTTATAAACAACACAACCCCACCCATTTCTCTCAGTAAATCCCATGTCTATTCCCACTCGCACTCGTCGCCCCTCCTACCGTGTCTCACCACCCCCGTCCCCCCCATTCGACGTTGTCGTTCCAAACCTTTTCGACTCCCCCATCCGTAATATCATCTTTGCTAATGTACTGGAATCCCCCATTTTTCTCGCTGCTGTGGAACACGCCATTTTCGCCCTTCCTCCTCCTCAGCATTTCTCTACTCCTTTTCATAATTCAATTCAACTGTACCACACATATGCATGTCTCAATCTTTTTATATCTCTGGATTGCGCTATACCTTCTTCTGTTTCGCCATCCGTGATGGACACCCTTTTCACCTTACGAAATCAAAGTTTTGATATTCTTCTTCACTTTCATTTTTTGGATGTTATCACTCTCCTTCCCATTGACTCCCTCTGGCCCTTCCTCCACCCCCTTTGGGACAGTATGCTGGAGCAACAACAGGATGCGTATCTAGAAGTCCTGGCCTTTTACATGAACCCCTTTCAGATCAAGCGCCCTCAGGTTGCCGCACCCCCAGCAAGACCATTCCTTGGCAGGAGTGCTACTGCCCATGTCTTGGTCTCCCCTTGGGTTCTGGAATCTCCCTTGAGCAGCGCTCCCACATCGCCTGCGTCAACCTCGAGTTATCACCATGCTCCTCGAACTCCCCCATCCCCATCCCTCAGTCAACGATGCTGTGCCCACGGTGTCTCTATCATCGGAACCCCCTTCCCCCGTAACCCCTCCCCGTTGCCAATCCCCATCCCCGCCCCTTCCCTGGTCCC